>CM074998.1:15815408-15835408 GCA_037576825.1 Pangasius krempfi
TAAATCAGGATGTAATCCTGGGGTTCAAATCATTCATATTAAAGTTTATCCCCGACCCTTAAAAGCTGTCGAATTCCAACATTTTTTTTTTTTGAACCCCCCCCCCCCCCCCCCCCACAAAAAAAAAAGTGACTGACAATGCTATAAAAATCTTTTGTACACTACGTTATATAAGGGGCTGTGGGCTACATTTTCATTCCCTCGTTTGTGAGCATGTTACAGTGACGTCTAGTCTGATTTGTAGCACTCTGTTGTTGTTGCTTTTTTCTTTAATACTTACAAAAGACTTACAAATTCACTGGCAGTGTAGGTTGACCTTTAGCAATCTGCAGCACTATCCTGTGGTATGTTTGGGTGAAATTAGGCGAGAACCTAACCGAATAAAAAGATTTCTATAATATTTAATCAATTTAATTAGACCGGCTTCCAGACAGGATCGTTTAATAATTTCAGAAGTCTTTTCATGCAGTTTCCCGTCTTCCTCGCTTTCTCTTGTGCACCGCTCTCTCTCCAGCTGTGCCATCACCCTCGCAGCTCGTCACCATCTTGTGAAGTAAACAATATAATTTTATTGCCATTCCTGCTATTTGGAGTTAAGGTCTCGCTTTTATGCCCGCGGTTGTACTTAACACCTTGGAGCAGTAAGTGATGAAGTGTTGCGTTCTTGAATTAGCCAGAGGCCACGGCCTCGCTGTCTCGCTGTCTCTCCGACAATGCTGAAAGAACGGTTAGGAAATATGTTAATGCAGCGTCTCTTCTCCTTGCATTCCAGTCTTTCAGCGTTGTGTACTGATAAACGTTTAATAGGACAGGTGTACAAAAAAAAAAGAAACACGCTCTCGCCAAAGAGTCAGAGTCAGGCATTGTGATTGTCACCTTAATGGATTTGATATTTGCCAAAATGACTGATAAATGTTAAATTATAACTTTAATAGGTGTAATACAAATCTTTTTTTTTTTAGTGAAGTTTATCAACAGGGCATAGCTGCACTTCTCTCCTCGTTTGCTTTAAATCATACACCTTGTTGCCTGGTTAATTTAATATTTTGCTGTTGGGTTTTTAAAGTGTTTATGACTCACTAATGTTGAAAGAAATGAAAAAATGTTGGGGGAGAAAACATGGAACAGGACCATCGCTCTCACCAGTGGTTAAATTTTTAGGCTTGTTGGGATGTTTTTTCTATAAATATGTACCAGATAAACCATCCTGTTATCACTTACGTTATAGTAGCTATAAACAGTCTTTCCCTCATCATCTCTTGAAGTTAACAAGAAAAAAAAACTTAACAAACAAACCAAAAAAAACAAAACACTGTCATGTTACTAAGAAAGCAAAAAAAGCGTACGCTCCTCTGTCCTGAAGACTTTGCTGTGGTGGAAAACGTAACGTCGCAGCGCTGACACTGGAGACTCCTTCCATATAACGATTATACGTTTTTTTCATCGAAGAATAACGAGAAGTCAGTTTATTATTAGGCTTAGATTATGATAGAAAGCATGACGTTTCAGAACGAGGGCACTAATATAAACCTGCACTACTGTCCAAGCTGCCGTTATGGAAAACCATTCAGCACCTTCTGACCAGACAGATTCGAGAATCCAACAGTATAAAATGGAAGCCTGCAAATTGCAGATGTTTTCTTCCTGCTCACTTCTTAGCTTTTAGAAATCATTTCTGCTCGCTTCAGTTTCTACTGGTTTTAAAAACAAAAACAAACAAAAAAAAAAAACCGCTCATGTCAAATGCAAATTCCTCACATTGACATGGTGAAAAGGTGTAAGGCTTTGGCTTCAGCTGCTGTCAACTACCAACAGCCTATTTGTGGTGACTCTTAGCTTTCCCCAAGTGTGTGTGTGTCTTTGTATGTTTGCTGATTTATTGTCGCTGCCCGGAAAGTGTTCATTACTCCCTTGACATGCTGAAGCAACTGGGCTTAATCTTAATGTTAAATGGCTGGAGTTTTTTTTTTTTTTTTTTCTTTCTTTTTTTTTTTTTTTCCTTCTTGGACGAGCTTGAGTACTGAAAGCTCTTTTAATGTTTTTGTGTAACTGAACTCTGAACATGCAAGCTTATAAAGACTATAATCTCAATTATAAAAAAAAAAAAAAAAAAAAGCCTTAATAATAAAGGAACTGTGCAGTTCTTGGAGAGGAAGATGCCATTAATTAGTCTGGTATGTTACTAGTATCTAGTTACTAGTTAATAGGTATGTTACCAGTGTCTGTCTTTTCTTACAACTTCATTTATATGAAACAGAATTGTGTGATTTCTTCTAGTAGCCTTAAAAGGCATTCCTCCAACAATTCATAATTTAATACTGGACCGCTGACTAAAAAGTGTTAACTAACTATATAAAGTTTAGATAGGTCCAATTCAGAGACTGCTGACGTAGCATTCCAACACCCATAAGACGTTTATTTCCCGGGTTCCAACCCACGGGCTTTGTTACTTTATATGGAAATGATAAAGTCACCACGGACGTGACACTCCACCTTTCATTAACCTTTCGTCGTAAAGTTGAGAAATGAACTTTGGCAGGGAGCGCTGACTTCACTCCGTGGGTGTAACTCACGCCGGGAACGTGTCTCCACCGCTTTTTTGAAAGTGTATTCCGCCGAGAATCTTTTAAGCAGAAACTGATCCTAAAGCTTTCTAAAAATAGCTCTTAAAAATGAGCCGTGGATTTACAATATGCCAGTGGTTCTCAAAGGTGCGGTCCGTGAAGCCTCGGCAAGGGGGTCCGTGCTTTTTATCATTTTGTTACAGTGATGGAAATCACAACCCACATGATCAAAGTTATTATATTTACGGGTCCAAGCACCAGTGCCGACTGAGAAGGAACGCGTTCAGGTGTAGTAAGAATAGAATAGAAAACATTATTTGGCAATACTGCTAATGAAATAAATCCATACTGAGGCAGTGTGTGGAATTTATGTTACAGTTAAAGGGGCCCCTGGGTAAAAAACTAAAAGCCTGAGAACCACTGCATTATGCAAATCTAAAAGTGAAGCAGTCGGGGCTGTTGTTATAATAGCTAGCTTGATCAGCCTTGTTTTTCCTTCTAAAGGATCCTAGCTAAATTTGAAGACTTCCAAAAAGCTGGTGCGCATCGAATCACTGGATAAAACTGAGATTGGTAATAGTTTGAGTGAGTCAAACTAAAACTGCCTCATAACTTCTTGTTTTATGTTTTGTTTTTTCTCTCCTTTTTTCGCTCTCATTGTCCTGAGCATAAATACAGAATATCTTAAACATGATCCATGTAACACCATACATCACATCTCTTTTCATAGAGAAATGCGTCAGTCACTTGAACCCGGTGGACGTGCAGAAATGTTGCTAAGTTCTCGTTTATTACGTCCTTTATGCTCTAACGAATGTGCATATCAGCTGATATCCGTGTTCTGTTTCAAGCAGCATAACTCATAGAATGAATGTAAAACGAAACCAGAAATGTGAGCTAAGTCTTAATTACTTCTCGCCCGACCTTTTCCGAGGCCCGCGCATGGCGTGAAGCAGATTATATTATGTGTGATAAGCTGTATCGAGCAGCAGCCGTGGATGAGGCCACACTATCACAAATATACATGGCCACTCGGGCAGCTGGTTAAAAGGCGTCTGGGTAAACTCTAAAACGAAAGGAGTCTGTCCCTGAGCACAACACGGCGGGGTGCTGTTTAATTCCCGAATCTGATCGGTCAGAAGGAACTATATGGTTTCTATAGTAACAAGTCTCACAAGGGTGGATTAAAAAAAAACAACAACAACAAAAAAAAACATCATGTATGGGAATGTAGGCCAGTACAGGGTCTCGTCACGCACTATCTGAAGTGACAAGTGTGTGTGTGTGTGTGTGTGTGTGTGTGTGTGTGTGTGTGTGAGAGACAACAACTTCATTACGTTTATGTGTGATTTATCGTCTCGGTGTAGCATACCTCTCCAGCCAGTAAGCGAAAAGAAACGATGTCATGGTATCACCTGGTTATTTTTAGCAGGTGCATTCTGCATGGCGCCCGGTAACACACACACACACACACACACACACACACACACACACACACACACACACACACATATTTTCCTGACATCACACCCCTTCTTAAACCTCATCATCTCATCCTGCCGTAGAACTTGGACATATTTTTTATGGATGCTCTGAGACTGAGGGAACAGCTGAGCTCATGAAGTTTCTAGTCACTTCAAAGACATCCCGCTTTCATCTGCAAATATCGTTTGGGGGGGAAAATGCTGTCAGCGATGCTCCACATGCTCCGGATAATGATTGGACCAGCTGAGCATTTATTGTGTCCTGCAATGTGTAATCCTGTGATGTCACCGCTAGTTTGTCTCTCGTGCGGCACTCAGGAAAAAAAACCAAAACGACACAGTACTGCCACGTTAAAGCAAGGCATTTTACAAGCACACAATGCTCCTAAAAGCTTTTGCTTCTTATTAGCATTCGAACGAATTCTGGAACTTCAGAAGACCTTTTTTTTGTCCAGTAGCATGTGCAGAAAAGCGACGTTATCGTTTCATCATCGTGACTCATTTATAGCTTTGCAAAGACGTTCACACTCCTGTAATCTCAACAAATCGTTTGTGTTTATCTGCCATAAGTAGTGATTGACTCTATCTTCAGCTGATATGATTGTCTTTAATGTGATGTTAATGTAATGTGTCTCACTGGACTTATTACGAAACAGTGAGACAGAGTGTGACCAGTGGCCTCAGTAGGCCGACGAAACTCTTCTGTTAATCCTACCGTCGATGCACCATTTTCTATTTTAGAGTGATTACTCACTTGCTTTTTTAGCAGGGCTATGGTGTTCGAATTGTATCAAACTTCCTTCCTCACCTCATTTGTTGCTGTAAAACCGTTCACCACATGAATCTACATTATCCTTACGTAAACAACAGAATTCCACCTCTGTGTGTGTGTGTGTGTGTGTGTGTGTGTGTTTGTGTGTTGTCTGGTCTGGTCTGGTTTTTTTTTTATAGCTCTTCTCTTGGCATAAATGCTGTATTCATATTCTCAGAGATTTCTCAGGAGAGCTCACAGCAATCATGAGGCTCACTTCACAGCTAAACATGAAGGCGATAATGATCTGATTATCATTTTTTTCATCAGGAGCCAAAAGCCGACTGACGCTCTGGACGTCAGTTTTGGACGTCATTAGACACGAGCGATTTCCGGACCAGTCTCATTGACAAACGGGTCAATGCTGTGAATTTCATTTATAGCTCTCCATGGCGTATTTAAGTCCTCGCTCCTCTCTCGGGATTGGCTGGTTGTGCTCACCTCTCTGAAGCCTCTGGTATGCCTGGATATAAACCCCGTACTTTAAACCCTGCAATCCCATATGTGTCCTGACTGTTTGTCTCTCTGTCCTGTCCTGTGTCATTATTTATTGCGTTTTTCACCATTCCCAGCCCCTGGAGAGGAGTGCCACTTGACCACACAGGTGTAAAGCACGATTTACGAGGGCCAAGCATGTCACTCCTCTACAGATTATGCTAAAAGAGGGAGTCATAAAAGACAAGGTATTTGAAGCATTGGCCGTGAGTTAGCAGCGTGTAGAGTGGTATTAGTGGTCAATATGATGAGTGCAAATGGCCTCTTAGCTGTGATTTGATTCCATATGTTGACTTATTTACTTCCTGTCTCAGAAGTGCTTCACTGACTTACACAACAGCCAATGGCTTTCGAGATTCTCTACGAAAAAGAATCGAATCTAAACTAATCTGACCACATCTTAGTGAGCTAGCTAAATATGGAGAGCTTATTCTTACTGACGGAGAAGCCCGGACACTTTAACGACGTGATCACATTCTCGCTCTGTCTGAGGAAGCAACGTATTCCAACCTTCGGAAATCCCCAAGTTGGTAAAACACCTCCAAAAAGTGCTTGTACTGTAACGCCAAAGTCGCACAAACTCTGCCCCGTTCAAAACGGAAAAAAAACCCTACCATTTATTCTCCAGCAAGCACTGGTTGGAAAGGGGAATAGTGTGTGGGAAGATGCAGAACCAAAAATACACCGAAGAACCATCTTTACTGCTACTACCATAGAGCAGGGGTGAGACATACTGTGTACGGTGGACTAGCTGGCAGAATGGAGAACTCCTACTCCCTCTGTTTTTTCCCCAAATATTACAGAACACAATGTGTGTCCTGTGAAGGATTTTTCGGTAGCAGTTAAAGGCCAAACCTTTGCCATATTTAACAGCCTGGTTTAAAACGTCTCCTCGTTGTGTCCACCCTCGGACTCGTCTCTAGACTTGTAAATGTCACTTTGTTAGCACAAGCTACTGCTACAAACCTGTCTCCATCTTTTGCAAGTGATCTCGAAGTCTGTTCCCGTGGGAGGGGTTCTCGAGCACATTCCGCTGAAACCGAAGAAGTGCATGTGGAGAAAACGGCTCGCTGTCAGCAGAGCAGTCTGCCTGCCACTCAACCCAAAAAACAGGGACAAGGGTGCAAACTAACACTGAAGGATTAATAAATGTATGAAGCCCAGGGTGAGATGGAGAGACGCTGATGATTGATTGAATGAAAACACCGTACGTAGGCTATGAACATGTGGATGTGTGATTGGATTTATGGCACAACAAAAGAACTATAGTACATGAATATGAACAGGATGTTCATGTGATGTAATCGTGTGAGAAAAAAATTGGCATCTTGCAACTTTGGCCATGAAGATGGACTTTGCGTCCATCTTTTTTTTTTTTTTTTCTTCAACGTTTAGGTCATACCAACAAAAGCACATACTGTTTCAGAATTTATACTCTGTCCTCACCTGTTGCTGTCACTGGCATTTTATAGTTTGGCTGTTAGTGAAAGAAGTGTATCATAGCAGGCCACAAATTCACAGGTTGGTACAATCTATTCACTCGTGTCTCAGCTCCTGACATGTCTCAAGCTGAAGGTGATTTGTGAGGTATTTATGCTACAAAAACCGACACCCTGTCACCATGCTTGACCCAGTTTTTTCCCCCATTAGGAGGCATCTCAGTTCTTGCTGAAACTGAACTTGTCTGTCACTGGCCTCTTGAAGCCTCGCACGAGTTTCTGCCAGGTGTCCGTTTCATAAATTTCCCCAAGTGCCAGCGCTGCATTCGTTGGCCAGCAGGTGCGCTTGAAGGCACGAGGGGGGTTAATATATAATTTTACAAGTCACTGTTTGTAATTTTAGATTTCAGCCCCCACATCGACGTTAATGGCCAGCAATGCCTGATATGCTGTCCCGTGTGTTTCCTCTCGGTCACATGACCCTCTGCCTTGGCCATGTGCCACACGCCGGGTGACCACAGACAGGCAACATTTTGTTCACTTGTTGACAGTTGAAAACAGGTCGATTGATGCCAAGACTTCTACCTCTGGCGGCAGATATAATTGACAGAAATAATTTCCGATAATGCACTGGTATCAGCACTCTTACGTGCTTCTGGTGTCATTTCACAGGCTTCCAGGGATACTCTAAATTCACATATAGGTAGTGTCTGAGTTTCTTCCCTTCACTATTAAACATAACGGTGCCAGGTTTAATGTGGTGGAACATCTGCAAAACAAGTTATCACTTACGTTATAGCAGCTATAAACAGTCATTCATTCACTAGCCTCTCTTTTTTTTTCTGTTTCTTGATTAAAAACGCAGCCAAGAAACCACAAAAGATGTCGGTTACAGCTGTACCTCTGACGGCTACCTCTGACATTGAAGACTCCTTCCGTAAATGTTACTAGAGAAACAGTAACGTATTAGTATCCTGCATGCATTTCCCATTAACCTCCGTAATGTTCTCAGTACACGAGGATGCCATTTTGTTCAAGGGACATAATTGCATTTACTAAAATATCAAAAAATGATATTTTCATTGTAGAAAAGTGTTCCAAAAATATGGCGTGTCCTTCCCTGAACCCTGCGGCTAATGGTTCAGATGAGATTTTTCTTTAACGAATTCAGCATTTCTGGTGGTGACAGATAAAGCCTAGCTTTACGAGGGCTTTACAGGACCTCTGACAGCTTGTCCTTCTCTCACACTTGGGATCACCTTTCTGTAATATAAAACCAAGCAGGCATGCCAAAAACTCCTCACCATATTAGCGATTGAATTAATGGCCGCTTCGATTTTGTTTATGGGAAACAAAGGGCGGTGAGAATCATTTAGAAAAGAATCAGGATTCAGATTGTGTTTCGGTTCAGGCTTACAGTTTGGTTTAAGAAGCGTTACAAGTCAGTGTTCTTTACCAGCCTTCGGTACTGGATACATACGAGCTTATGTGTACTGGGCACCTGTTAAACATGGTCAGGGTTGTGATTCCTTCCATTAGTAAGTGGAAGTGGTTTTTTTACATGTCTGATATAAATGGTGTGACACTTTACGGCTCCTTTACCGGACGGTATTTAAAATATCTGTGAGCAAACCGTGAACTTTAGAATTAAATACGCTAACTATTAATTAATGTTTTCCTGTTTACTAATTAAAAAAGGAAGCCAAAAAATCAACACCGGAATTAACTAATTTTTATAAAACCAATGAGGCCAAAAGTTCAGTATGTTATCAAGATTTAGTAACATACTGTAATTTATTTTGCCAATCTAAGTGGACTTGCTGTATTTTTACTCATGGGTTGAATAAACAGTCACTGCAGGTAAATGTATTTCGTTAACTTACACTTTACTGCTTTCTTAACGTTATTGATGGGTTATTCATGCAGAGATGCCAATATTTATGGTTTATCGGTAGCATTTAAAATTTTGGACGCCTTGCGACGGCGATAGGGGAGCCGCCTTTCCCAGCAGATAAGCGAATTCACCGAAGGGGAAAGGACATGGGACATGAAAGAGGCATTTGTGCCGTATTGTGAGCCAGAAGGTGGCAGGACTGTGGTACTGGCTGCTGTGGTCTTTGAGCTGCTACTGGCATGGCAGGATTTGTTTTAAGTGTGGTTTTAAGTAGAGTTTGGGATGTTTTGAGTGCAGTTTAAGTTATTTACTGTGGCATGGGGTAGTTTGCGGTATTTGACCACAATCTTTAACTGTACCTTGTGCAGATTGAATTGTTCGCCATACATTTTGACGTTGTTCTGGGTGCATTTTTGGCTGCTGCAGTTGGGTTGTCGTGAGTTCACTTTTGTTTTTCAGTACAGTTTTGGTTGTTCTTGGTGCAGTTTGGCAAACTGCTGGTGCAGTTCGGGTTGGTCTTGGTGCTGGTTGGGCTGTTGTTGGTGCAGTTTGCGTTGGTTTTTGGTGCAATTTGCGTCGGTTTTTTGTGCAGTTTGGGTCATCTTCAGTGCAGTTTGGGTTGGTTTTTTGTGCAGTTTGGGTCATCTTTAGTGCAGTTTGGGTTGTTCCCGCTGCAGCATTCTTTGTTCTTGGTGCAGCCCTAGTTGTTTTTTTGTGCAGTTTTGGTTGTTCTTGATGTATTTGGGCTTGTTTTTAGTGCTGTTTCGGTTGCTTTTGGTGGAGCTTGAGGTGTTCTTGGTGCGGTTTAGATTGTTGTTGGTGCAGTTTGAGTTGGTCGCGGTGCAGTTTAAGTTTTGGCCATTTTTTAGTGCCGTTTTGGTTGTTTCAGTTACGTTTGGGTTGGTTTTTGCTGCAGTTTGCAAATCAGTATGCACCTTGTATGCACCTTGGGTTGTTGTGGGCTGAAATATTTTAACATGTTAAACTTGACCTAGAGCATGTTAAACATGTTAAAGTTGCTCCCTGTGTATTTTGGGTTGTCTGTGATCTAGCTTCATCTGATCCGGCTACAGTTTTAGCAGACTTTTGATAGAAACCTTAACTGTTGCAAGCATTTTCTAGGTGGTATTTATTCTGCTCATGCTCCTTCCAGGTGTGAATACTGGGACACTGGGTGACTCTGGTGACTCATACAGTAGTTTTGAAACAGGGTGACTCATGCCCTCCTACAAGTCACCTTGCATAACATCAACACACACACACACACACACACACTTACTTACAGAAGTGGGTCAGATCTGCTTAGCCATCACTGCACAGATCTGAAAGAGACTTACGTAACTCTAGATGACGCCCTGAACGGACTCCAGATATAGCTCTGTGTAGTACCTGTAATTCAGTCCACCCACTTTTAGACCTGAGAATATTTTTCTTGCAATTATTTCCACCCACAGCTTTTTGTCGCACCTCTGTCAGAGCAGTTACTGTGATCCTTTATTACCTGTAGGCTGTAGGGTAGAGTCAACTATCTCTTATAATATACTTATGTAACCTTGACTATTGGTGACAGTGGATCTCCAGTTGAGCCAGGCTGTCCATACAATTGTAATAGCGCTCTCCTCCTAGGCCACTGAGCTGTTTGAAAGTTTGAAAACATGCCCTTGTCCCTGAGGAAGCTTTCCTGAATTGCTAGCTGTCATGTGATAAGAAGATGAATGGTGTAAAAATAGGTGATGACTAAACTGAAAGAATGGGTAAAGTGCGAAACAGTAACACAAGTACTTAACAACAGTGAGAGGTGCATTTGATTTGATGTTCCTCCCTCTGGAAGTATTACTATCATCACACTATCATTATCATTAGCTGTGTGTGTGTGTGTGTGTGTGTGTTGCATGCTGCTCACACTCTTATCTGAGCAGTGTGTTGTCTCAGGGGTCCATGGTGCCGTGGCTAATGGTGCAGACGATGGAGTAATGACAAGGCTCGTGGCTGAGGCTGGCAGGAAGGATCTATGTCTATATCTCTCCTCTCCCCTGGGCTCCCTAATCACACACACACACACACGCACACACACACACAGAGCTCAGAGGCTCAGATGTGCATCATAATCCACTCTGGCTCATCTCTTTATAGTCCAAGGGAAAGTGTTTTTGTTGTTCTAATGGATAACTTTTCATACACCTTTGGTTCTGAAGTTGTAAATGCGCAGTACATGGACAGTCAGTGTCAGTCATTACCCGCATACTCGCTCTCTCACCGGATCATCTGGTGTAATCTATAATCAACGGGCCCAGTGTGAGGAGCAGCTCGTATTAACTAATTGGACCCATGTTAAATATTTGACCTAATATTCATTATCTCTATACAGCATGTGTGTGTGTGTGTGTGTGTGTGTGTGTGTGTGTGTGTGTGTGTGAGAGGTCTATGAAGCGCGCGTGTGTGTGTGAGAGGTCTGTGAAGCGCATGTGTGTGTGTGTGTGTGTGTGTGCAGGGAAAGTCAGATACAGCTGTCGTCAGGCTTCCGTGAGCAGACACAGAGCAGTGCCTCTTCTCCTGCATTCGCTCCAGTAGATAACCCGAGGCTCCACTTCACTGGAGCTAAATTAAACCTGAAGCATGACAGCTCAGCCACAGAGTGGAACAAATCAACGGGCAAAAATAAAATGTACACAGTGTTTTCACTTTAAGGCTTTGTTTAGTTTCCACACAGGAGCTACTGTACAAGGCTAATGTAGCTAACAACCTTGCAGCCTGCAGCTTAGTGTTATGCAAACTGCACGCGTAAATCATCATACACTTGTCTCAGTATCTCTAACCCACTTGTTCATGTGGTTTCTGACACTGTATGACACACCGTTAGCTATAAATATGGACAAACGGACGTCACGGAGCTAAAAACAGTCCCGGCTCCATCACTTTCTTCCTCAGCACATAGTTTGGTGTCACACACAGAAGGATCAGACTCAGGTAGTGGGCGTGGCCTAAAGTTTGCAGATGGAAACGTACATTAGATTTCATTTTTTCAATACTATTTTTGAACAGTAAATGGGGGCCACGTCTGGGGCATGTCATTCTACGCGAGTGTGTGATGACTTAGGCATGCAGCTTGCACAATGCTAAACTTTCCTTACTATGTTAGCTATGTTAGCTCACACTACTAGCTCCAGTACCAAAGTAAAGAAGAAAACCTCTGACACCATACGTGGTCTGGTTGATGAGGCCTACATTTTGGGTTAAAGGAAACAATATATAAATTATGTTATAGTAGAATTATTTCCGTACGTTTATGTTGCATGAGCTTGTAGATGCATTTGCCATGGAACCCGATGTGCTCTTCTGCTGTTGTAGCTCGTCTGCCTCAATGTTCTGTGCTTTGAGATGCTTTTCTGCTCACCACCGTTGTAAAGAGTGGTTATTTAAGCTACCGCCGCCTTCCTGTCAGCTTGAATCAGTCTGGCCGTCCTCATCTGACCTCTCTTATCGACAAAGTGTTTACGCCTGCAGAACTGCCTCTCGCTGAAGGTTTTTTCTTTTGAAAATTGTGATCTCAGTGATTTTGACCATGGCGCGGTTGCCCAACGTGCTGATTTGAATATTTCAGATCCTGCTGACCTCTTGATAGTTTCACACGACGGTGAAAGAATGGCGTGGAAAACAACCGTAACTCTTAAATGATTAAATAAGCACTCTTTACATCCGTGGTGAGCAGAAAAGCATCTCAGAATGGCCTTTGATCCACAGTAGCATTGCCCTTATCGAATGGTATGAGAGTAAATAGTAAATAAATGCTGTTTATTTTATAAGATAACAAACAGATAAGATAGACAAGCCACCGTCACTGGTCACTATCTGTTCTACTGCAGTGGTAAATGGACACATCCTCCATTTGTCCGTTTATCCACACCCCATCCCCCACAGCTTTATCTGTCTTATCCCGCTGTGTGTAATCCATCTCTCTCAGAGACTTCCATAACTCATCTCGTTTGGGTTCTGGATTACGTAGCGTCTAACCCATTTTGCACACCGATTCCTGTGCGCTGCTCGAGGACCGATTGCATTCGGAACGGAAACATATGGATCCATGTCGCTCATTTTTTGCAGGAATTACCCTGCCAAGTAATTCCAGGCCAAGGGGGACTGCGATTTATAATTTTGTTATAGCTGTAGAAATCCATAATCCAGTTATTCATAATCCATATTAACCTGTCTGAGTGGTCCCTTGAGTTGAATCCAAAACGTAATAACTGAAAAAAAGAGTCACATATGAATATTATTTATCACATTATGATAAATATGAAATTATATCACATTTTTACGATTGCATTTATGTTTGCTTAAAAACAGGAGCGATGTATATAAAAATTTCCTGAGTTTAGTTATACATTTATTTCACATCTCTAAAAAATATTTAACGTTGAAAAAGAGGGAAAATAAAATTTCTGTACAAAATTGTAACATTTCGCAAGTTTAAAAGAGAAATGTATTGTTCACACACACACACACACACACACACACACATATATATATATATATATATATATATTTATATTTATATATGAGAGAGAGAGAGAGAGAAGTGTATAATATTGGTACAGTATCAGTATTATGGCAGTATATTGATATATCTCCCAGCACTAGCTGTAAATAATGTCAAACAGGGCTGGGTGATATATCAGTATGATATAATATCATATCACGATTCTCAAAGGCATTTCTACGACACACACTATGAATCACGATACGTACGTAGGTTTGCGAATAAAATCCGTAAGAAATGAAATTTTAACATCACGTCACATTACCATTAAAAGAGCCTTTATCATTACCGTCAGCTCAGATAATTAGTTTAAAGTAAATTAGTGTCGATCGATTTGCAAATTTTAATTTAACGAATTATAAAAAATCCAAAATACACATGTAATTAATTAGAGTTAATTAGATTAAAACGGTGTCTGGGATCATGTCCTGCGGTGTAGCTTTTATCGTTTATTGGACACATCTACACTTAAGAATGGAAATAAATTTGTTGATAAGGACAGAGTTTGTTAGAAAGGCTGTTTAATGACCATTTATCATTTTATTTTAAAGGTGCAATAGTCAGGATTTGTGAACACTTGTCAGGATTAGGTCTCTGAAGTTTAAATAGGTGGAGTTTAATTTTTTTTTTTAAATACAAGCTTGAGCATTATAAAAACGCAAACTTCTGGTAATGAATCATTAGGATATTCATGATCATATTTAAAAAAAAAAACATATCCACATGATTATTTAAACACAACAAGCTTTCCTCTGCCATGTGATACACTATGGCCATAACTTCCAGTTAATTTGTACAAGTAAGAATTTTTTCCAAAAAATTTAAAGCTTTAAGATCATTTTAGTTACTTCTGCCTCATTTTTTACTGGATGAGGGTTAATTACGGTTATTTTGTTTTAGCCTTGAAATTCAGGAATTAAGAACATAAGAAGTTGTTTATTTTTGCGATTGTTTTTTGTTAAAACCCTTTGATTTTTGTTACTTTTACCCCTAATATTTTTCTTCTTTTTTTTCCCCATACAAGCAAACATCACGTCTGCCGTTCCCATGCACTGTTACACGTCCTGCTCAGGTAAAAACATCGGAATGTGTTGACGACTTTTTTTTTTTTTGTGGCAGATCACGTCCCATCACCGTTTCAGTAGCTAGTTTAAGAATACGAGCCAGGGCACTATCACTTTCAGTGAGCCGCTGAGGAAGGAGGGAGGGGAAAAGGCATATGCGCAGGCATAGTTTTCCATGTGTGGGCCGAGGAGCAGGTGGACGAGGCGCCGTGACCTGATTGGCCGGCGACAGCACGTTGCTGGGCAGAGCTGCAAGCTGATTGGTTAAAGTCCAATAGTGCTGACAGATGGTAAAATGCTACTTGGGCCCCGGATGCCGTTCCAGCATCACTTTGAATGAAATCGAAGGCATACGGCAGAACAAAAAGGGTCAAAACTGTCTGACGGTTTCAGTGTCGAGGCTACATTTTTAAATTATTTTTATTGTTGCACAGATTTGCGTTTCTCAAAGCTAGTGAGTCCGAATGTCTCGTTATATATATATATTTATATGAATACCATGAAACTACGGATATTATATAGCATATGTTCAAGATTCATTTTACCTTTAGGCTAGAAATTGAAATAAAAATGTTTAAAAAACACTTCTTCTTGCGCACACTTGTCAGTAAGCAATGCCAAGGGCTCTTAAACATTTTTCCAGATCAGCTGATGATATTTATTCTGTATTTTAAGCACATTCCAAGAATCCGATCCAACATGGCGTCTCTGTGGTGCCAAACTCACTAGTGCAGAAGCTACGCAATGAGAGAGCAAGAAGTTTAATGGTCCATATTAACGTATTTAAGATTAGTACCTCAGGGACGTGCTGTTAATATTCTTTACTGGGAGATGAATTATAGCACGTACGTCTTGACACATCTCGTAGCCAAAATGCTGCATGAGTGAGAGAGAGATATTAGCAGATTGGAAGTTGTGAGTTTGTATTTACGTGCCAGACCGCAGATCATGGCGAGACGTGCCGGCTAGGTTAATTCATCGGCGTCAGGCCAAACACCGAGCCAAACAACAACAGAGCCAAAAACCTGGCACCTTCAGCACTCCATGTGCTCCAGAGCCCAGGCAAGTGACATGTACTGTCAGCGAGCAGGGAGTACAGGGTGAAGCTTTTCTTACTGACTGTCAGGCCCGTGTGTGGTGCATGCTGGGTATTTACACCACGTTCCCTCACAGTGATCCGTGTGTGGTGCATGCTGGGTATTTACACCACGTTTCCATATGCCATGAAACTGCTCCAAGGCTAGATTCAGCAGCAATTTTATTCTATTTATTTATTTATGTAGCTGCAGTTTTCTTCAGTGAGTTAATGACTTTCAATAACTCTCTTCCTTGTCTTTCTTTTTCAAAGAATGAAGCAAGAAGCAGCTATGAAGTGTCATCTACATGACAGTTAGGAAAGTCAGCTTGGGGTCTGTGGCCAAATCTTTTATAGCACGACTTCCAAAAAAAATGAGGCAGGATCCAATCAAATCGCAGATCTGAAGATTTCCTGATTGCTGAGAAGGTGTTAATTGATTTTCTATAGCAGCAGTAATTCGAGTCATCTTAATCCGTTTCTATAGCAACAGCTCATTCACAGGGACTTGTATGACGGACGCGCTACATAATTTAAGCCTAGGTTTAAGAAAGTGTTATTTAGCAAAGAAGCTTTCTGCAAACAGCTGCTTATTTAACATTTATGGAAGGAGTCTCCAGTGTCAGCACTTTGTAAGAGTCAGGAAGTGCTTTCTCGCTAACGGGAATGACAAAGTGCATTTTTTTTGTGATGCACTTGTTTCAGGGATGTTCCACGACACTAAATATAACTATAAACTGCAAAAAAAAAAAAAAAGGTTATTCATTAATAATTAAACAGTTGTAACTGTTGAAAAATTGCTGTTGTATAAACGAGATGTTATCTAGTTTATTTTGTTATCTGATTATTTTCCTGAAACAGCATGACACGGAGTGTTTTGTTCCTTACTTATATATTGCGATGTGTTTTACTGTCAGTTTTTCCAATACGAAATTCCAGCTACATCGCGTTTGAGCTTTGTGTGAATTTGGACCGAGTGCGTGCGAGTCGAGCCGTGACTTGGGTGGAGATCAGCTTGCTGTAAATCACCACCTCCCGTCCACAGATCACACACCGAGCAGCTAATCCAGAGGCGCTCATCGACATGACACGCTTGTTGATAGATGGCTTGTTGGTGTAAAGCCATTACAACCATGTTTTTGTGTTGAGGTGCTAGAACCTGGGGCTTTTATTTCCCATGCTGCACTGCTCTCATATGGTAGTGTGTGACACACACACGACGGACGAAATGAGAGGATGAAAAATCTCTCAGCTCCATCTAGTGGACTGTTTGGCTCAGCCCGTGTCAATTCGAGCAAGGTTACTGCTGCTTGTCTCAGATTTTACATTAAAAAAAATCATCTTATCTAGCCATGTTTAGGATTTAATATTTCCAGAAATATTATTCCCAGCTACCTGAAATTTGGCAAACATAAAGAAAAACTTGTTTTCTATCTGTCTAAATGCTCAGAGGTCACCACAGAATGCCCGTTTTTTTTCTTATAAGGTCCTGAATATAGGAAAAAGTACATAATTTCCAAACCTGAGTGATATTTGTGGCTTGTAGACCCACTTTAATAGACATACAGTTTATAAAGGTCACAGTTTGTGCTTAAACTGTTATATTTCGTCGACATTGTATCAAAATCGGTGGTAAATCGAATTCAAGATATTGACACATTTACAAGATAAGTTTAAAAATGTGCACTGCTTTTTATGACGTGCGCAGATGGTGAAGTTGACTCATTAGTGGAATCATGGAAACTGGTGTGAAATGTGTGTAAAGTAAGTTCATGTCTTGCTCCAAGTTGCAACATCCTTCCGTGTCGTCTTCATGTTTCAGTGGTTCCAGATATGTGCCTTGTATTTGCCTGTTCGACTATACGTATATATACGGAAAACCTACAAACACCCTTCACCTGGCGTATTACCTTCTCTACGTGTGTTACCACTGGAACGGAAGATACGGCATCAGAAAATGCAACTGGCGTCTGATCAGGAATATCACGATCAGTGATGCCACTTTTCTGAGATATTGTGGATATTGCGAAAACTTTTTATTGAAAGTTTGCAAAATGATTGCAAAATGTCTGGAAGCAGCTGATTTGATGATAAAAAATTTTGTACTTGTTTATATATATATATATATATATTTATATATATATGTATATTTATATATATATATATATATTTTTTTTTCTAAATATATATTAAAAATAAAAATTATGTAAATAAAAATTAATATCATAAATGTCCATTTTTCTAACTTAAATAAAAGCAGTTGACAAACTCTGATTGGAAGCAGCTGATTTAATGTTAATGTTTAATGTAATTTAAAAAAATATATATATATTTTTTTTGCATTCTTTACAATTTAAAAAAAATGCATTTTAGTTTAAAGTAATTCATTTTTCTGGACACTGTACATAATTTTTTTTAATGCAGTGCAGCAGTTTTGCTGGCAGTTTATATAATACCTTGTTAAAAATGCCCAGAAAAGACAGTATACACTCGTATGAAATAACCGAGGAACATCAGATGAGACGTGTGTGCATTTTGTAACTGGCGTGTAAAGAGAAAGGCATGACGGAGTGTCACATTTCACAGTCCACGTTTCCTCTATAACGTTTCAACATTTAGATATAATAGAATGTATAGTTAGATCTGCAAGTGTGCGTTTCGATTGTGAAATGTTTAAACCAGCTGTTAAACATTTACCATAATGACATCGACGACAAGCGGTAAGGACTTTAGGTAAGGACGTAAAAACGTCATGCTGATATAAATGTGAAATTTTGATGTGAGAGAGAGCTCTTTCTACACTCTACACTCAAGCGTGAAAAAAAGAATAATTGTGTTGTGAGTTTTTAGCTAATATATTACTGTATCTAAATATACTGGTATTTCAATGATTGTTTTATTACAGTGTTTTATTACAGTTTATCCAATATTAGCAATAAAATAGTCAGTAAAGCCCTAAATTTTTGTATTTACATCATTTTTTTTTTCTTACACAAATTTTCTATTTCTGCAGTACTGAATCGATTCTATTCCTTGAAGTTTAACGCAAACTGTTAATCCCGAGCGCGGTGTTCAAAAGCTGTAATACATGAATATATAACCTAATGAAATTAAAGGACAAGTTAGACCAGAAATTATTTTTTTTTTACCCAAGTTTCCCAAGTTTTATGCGAAGTTGAATACCTCAGACTGACTCCTTCTGTGCTGAAAAGCCATTTCTAATGGACCGTAATGTGTTTCAGGTGGTAATGCAACTTATTTCATTTAATATAACGTAATGTAATGGGAGTCCTAATGGTTTCTGGTGATCTAATTTCCCTCTGATGGTAATCATCTACCCATTAAAGAAAGCCTTGTTTGATTCTAGCGATATTTAACCCTCAGTAACCAGAAAATCCCTAATGGAAACCTTCAGGAATGTGATGGAAAAAACATTAAACTAGTAACTTTGTGATGCAAGCCATTAAAGATTTTTTATTAATGGGAATGTAATGCAGAGGTATGACACTCTGTATCTGTTATTTGTAAAAACATACCAAAGGATGTCACAAAACTAAAAAAAAAAAAAAATCACTCAGGAGGCGTGGTCTAAAATGTAAAGGTGAGATTATAATAATTCGTAATCCATGCTTCCGTTACTAGGTTCGCTACACTTGTCTTGTAGCTCCAGTGCAAAAATAATCACGCAAACTGTAGACAAAGTAGCGTCCAGGGTTCGTTCCTGAGCTCGGGTTACCGTGTGTGTGGCGTTTCGCATGTTCTCCACACATCTGCGTGTGTTCTCCGGTTTCCTTCCACCTCCCAAAAACAGGCTGGTGTGGTGGACTGGCTACACAAAAATGCCTGTATGTGAGAATAAGTGTGTGTGGGTGTGTGTGTGTGTCCCATGATGTCCCATCCAGAGTGTATTCTCGCCTCCCGCCCAGCAATCCCAGGAAAGGCTGCGACCCTGACCAGGATAACGTGCTTCCTGTAGAATGAATGAACTTTGGACAGCCGTTTGACTGCACGTCAGTTGGAGTGGGACGTGGTCGTGTCGTATCTTGCGCCTGCAGTGACTGATCCTCCGAGTATGAATTTGTTCTTGCTTGTGTGTGAGCCACCGCTCACGTCGTCAGTGCTTCTGCTTGTCATTATAAACGACTGTTATCACTCATCTCTTAGTTGCTGGTGCCAGTAAAACATGGACATGGAAAAACAAGAGCAGATGCTTAGTGACTGACAGACAGACAGAATGGGGGATGAGGGCAACAGTCTGGTGAGGACACTGCCAGTCTGCCAACGTATTCTGTTCTTATAATTCAAAAGCACTTTTCCTTTTTGATTGTATCAGTCGACATGCAGCAGAAGCTCAGAACTGATTTATAAACCAGTGGCCAGTCTCTGAAGCTGATCCAGGGGCTCTGTGATTTCTTTACGTCACCATAGTGGCAGAAATCACACTCGTTCATCAGTCACGCAGGTACAGGTCAAGAGTTTCACATCAAACTCGGATCAGTGACTTTGACCGCGGCATGTTTGCGATGCCCGACGTGCTGTCTGGGTATTTTAGAAACTCCTGGGATTTTTATGCACGACAGTCTGGTGTGGAAAACAAAACAAAACAAAAACAAAAACGCCTTGTTGACAAGAGAGAG
>CM074998.1:15837908-15885408 GCA_037576825.1 Pangasius krempfi
GGTTACTGAATGCAACTTTTAAATGAAAAAAGTTAAAAGTTAAGGTTCCATAAACTGATATTATTTATAGCTTTAGATAAAACTTAATCATTACACTTTAGCAATTTACAAAAATTAGTAATTGATATTGGTTTGAATTGCAATTATATTAAATATTAAACATTAACTTATGTTTTTTTTTTTCAAATTCATAACTAATTATTAATCTGCATAAATTACCATAAATTAAATGACTACACTTGTTTATTTTATTTAATAATTGCTTTAGAAATGTATTTAGTCAGTTTAATAAGTGCAATAAGTGCAATAATGGTAGATGATGAACCTACCATTCAGCCTCACTTATGACTTCAGCATTAATATTGGTAATATTTTTGCAGAAGTCATAAAACAGCAGATGTTAACTGCTTTCATGGTTAATAATATCAGGTAAGGGAAGGTTAATGTAAAAAGCTCTCAAAATAAAGTTCTGAAATGGTGGTGAAGTTCTTAATAAAGAGGCTTTTAAGTAATTTTTTTTTTTAAACTGAATTTCAACACAAAATCTTTTCCAAACCCAATTCCAGTCTTTTCCATTTATTACAAGATCGGCTCACGTTCATTCTTTGTTTTGCTTTCGCCAACATCCTCAATTTATTTTATTTCTTTAATTTAGAAAACAGCAAAATGCCATCTTGTAATATTTTTTATTTTGGGGAAAAAAAAAAAAATTGAGGAACGATTTGTCCTGTTCCGACAAGGTGTGGTTTCAAGCCATTTTTATAATTATTATTATTTTTATTTAAAAAAAAACAAAAAAACAGACTGGTCAATTATTATAATAAGA
Organism: Pangasius krempfi; assembly: GCA_037576825.1. NCBI lineage: Eukaryota > Metazoa > Chordata > Actinopteri > Siluriformes > Pangasiidae > Pangasius > Pangasius krempfi. The sequence goes on from CM074998.1 coordinate 15,838,735, forward strand.
ATATTTTTTAATACACTATTTACTATTATTTACACATTTACTATTCATTATATTCTCTAATCCTACTTCTCTTATTTTTCTGTTCCTTTATTATTAGTGAATCGTGTTCAGCTACTAAAACGTTTCTGAATTTCAATCTTTTAAGAAACTATGTGTAGCGCAGGCACAAAAAAAGTAAAAGTAGAGTGTGTGTGTGTGTGTGTGTGTGTGTGTGTGTGTGTGTGTGTGTGTGTGGTATCAGCCCAGCTGGTGTAGAGTGCTGCTGAAACGTGAGACATTAGGAGGAAGAGCGTGAAGCGCGATGATGGACACGAGGGACCCGCTGTAAAACCCTCCCTTTATCGATTCCCTCAGTGAAAGTGTGACGCAGAGTGTGTGTCCGCTATAATCACGTCTACTTAACTTCCATGGTGAAAAGCTCACTCGTCTGTTTGTTGTCTAAGCGTTAAGTGTTGAAGGAAGTGGATTCATTTGCTAATTTATTACAGTGAAGAAACACAAACCTGTATAAAAGGTTCTAGATAGATTTCTAAATATCAAGTCCGGCATTACTGAATTGATGTTATTAGTAGAACCCAAGACTTACTCTAATTATTTATGCCTTATTTGAGTTTTTTTTAATTCATGAATATCACAACCACAATCTGGTCTTTCTATGTGTTTTCTGCTTGCGTGAAAAACATGATGACAAAATGGCCGCTTTCACTAAATGGCCGCTTTAACAGAATGCAGCGAAAAATTATTTTAACCCGAGACGTTAATTCCAAGCGCAGGTGCTCGTTATAACGTCCAAATTGGTACAGTTATGGAAAGACGCTAATTTACGATGCTAATTTAAAGAGCAGTGAATTTGTCCTATCCATTGATGATGGAATAAGCCTGACGATGTTAATGGTACTGTAAAACCTTGCCTTTAAAAGAAATACATTTACAATTAATCTCACGTTAGGACGTTACTCCTCATTCATTTTGAAAAGGATAAAGCAAATTTGCCACCGTAGTGCAATATGTTACATCACAGATCATTAACACATGCCTTTATTACAGTTTGGCCAATACTGGTGCTTAAATAAGCAAAAGAAATTAAACAAACTTCTAAATCGTCCTCTCTGAGATTATAACAAAACTCTAACTGAGCGCTTTACTGTAAGATTGTAAATTACTGTAAGCCGTGATTGTTAGTATTAACTCTAACACAAATATATGCTGATATCTAGGTTTATTCCAATAAAATAAAAAGTAACAAATTTCGTTTTATAGGTTACTTTTATACCTCTTTCATACTAACTTTTTTTTTTTTTTTTTTTTAGACTGGCAGTCTATAGTTCAGTGTAAATGTATTTTCACCTTCTGTATTCCACAAAATTAAACTATATTAAATTCTGAGCTTGTTGACGTGTCAGAGGCAGATGATATTAAAGTTACTATATAAGACGTTATTTGAGAATTATTTCCAGCACACAGGCACAAAATGGTTGAATCATAAGGTCGATGGGGTGCTTTCTTCTTCTTCCCTACATGAATTTGCTTTGAAATACGCAAAAATGGATATTCTCTTACTCCATTCGGATGGTTTCTTATAAAGCTGTACGAACTTGCGAGAATTAAATTCTAAGGAAAAGATGAGCTCAGTTAGTGAGGACCAGGCAAAACGCGGGCAAACGTATCGGTTCAATTAAAATTTACTCTCAGTTTTTTTCAGTTTGTACGAATTCTTGAGAGTTTATATGAATAAAGGTGTTCGATTTTAATTTCTACTGGAAATATTTCCAGGTTTGACACCAGGTCGGCAAACTAGAGGTCATTTTATTATATTTATTTAACAAATTAATATCACGAATATCACTCAGACTACGAAGACAGATTTTGTGTAGTACTATTATAAAACGTTACTCCGAGTGTACGCGGCATTTGAGTCGTTTTCGCTATCCTGACACGCTGCAGCAGGATTTCAGCAATAAAACTGGGCGAATTTCTCCATCCATATACCTCCACTAGTTCCTTGACAATATGGAGTAAGTCAACCTCGAAAAAACAAACATTACAAAAAAAAGACATTCTGTTGTAAGTGCGTAAGTTACGCGCCTGTGTTACTGACATCAAATTCTAAATGATAAACCTGGAATGAAGAAAAAAATGCAGGACAGTCCAGGCTTGTGGTCGCAGCAAATTCCTAAAATCCTTCTGGGTTCGATTGGCTAAAAAGTAACAAGTGTCCGCCGGAGCCCTGTGGAGAACAGCGTGGTAATTTTAGGCACGCTGATGTTCAGGCTGGAATGTTGACCAGACAGAATCATACTCTATTTGTGATAACAGAGCGGCATCGGTTGCACGCAGGACTGCTGCTTCTACTTCACACATTGAGCGTCGAGTCAGAATTAGATCTGCGTAACGTTAAGGTTGGATGGCGTAATGTTTTTAGTTAGCCTAGCCAGGTTTTCCAGTCTTGGAACACACCTATGATGAGAAGATTTCATCTATAATGAGGTGTAAAAATCTAAAAATGATGAACGAGAGGTGATGGAAAAGTGTGAATGATACAGTATATCAGTGATATGGCATATTTTTGCATATTTCCCGTTAGTCCCTTAAACTTGATTCCAAGTTGCTATATAGTTAATCTGTAGTTGGGTATTGACCTTAGCATCTAAATTTTTTATGACAAAAAATATGCAAGTTTTAAACTATTTTTATTCTGAAATGACTTTGTAATCAAGCACATTGGCATGACACTTCACCCAATTGTTTCCCAAAAAAAAAAAGAAAAACAAAGAATTTCTAGAAATGACATTGATTTAAGAGAGTTGAGTCATTTCCTTAAAAACAATCCTGATCAGTTAGCTAAGATATTTAAAATGGAGTGCTGAGATATTAGCGATTGAGTCCTTTCTCCTTAAAAGAACAGACGAGCATAACTTATATCTACTTTAGCGCTTAAGAACAAACTGTACGTGTGAAAAGTTAAAGCGTTTCATGGTCAAATTCTTCTTGACAGCTTACAATGATTCATGTATTCATACATTAAAGAACGAGAATTCCGTCCGCTTCTGAATGAGCACAAAGAAACATCTGTTTTTATCTCATTTATCAAACGCGCTGGCACGCAGAACCTCCGGACAAGATTTAATCAGACGTGTGTGAAATCGGTGTTATTCCCATATGAGGGGCGCTTCGATATTAAACCTAGACTCACCATAGAAATGTAGCCTGAAATCTTTTAAGGTTAACACATTAATTGACACTAAAACATGATGCTTGAATGCCTTTTAAGAAGGATGAATCTGGTAAGATAAGATAAGAAAACGTGTCAATTTTATTTTTTACAAGTTTAGAAGTTTATTTAACTTTTATGGAAGGAGTCTCCAGTGTCAGCGCTCTGTGAAGCTGCAGCTTTCTGGGTGACATGACAAGCTGAATTATAACATCAATGAAAACAGGAATGCTACAAACGCCTAACGATTTTGGAATTATCATTGACACAGACCTGTTAATCTGTCCCTGCATGCTAACATATCAGAATCGGATAGCTGTAGGTTTGCACATCTGACTTGTGTAACCTTAATTCAAAGCAATCTGAAAGGGCATAGGTATGTTACTGTCATTCATATTGATGTTTTACTGCTTGTAAGACATAAAGCAGGACCTTTTGCAGCCACCAGCAGATCTCTATCTGAGACAGCTGTCCTAAAGCACAACAGCTGCACGGACTTACAGGCATGCTTTACCCGGAAAATCACATTTCTGAATGCTACGTCAGACCCTAAATAATGACTCCTCTCTTAATTCAGGCTTTTGCTCTGACCTGATTCAGTGCTGTATACGATTGTTATTTGTTACTACTTTTGTGACTTTTATTTACCTGCGCGTGAAGTGACTCCTGTTAGACGGAAATTGTTTGTAAAGATTTACGATCTTTTGAAATAAATCGATATGGAGTCTGGCTTTCTGCAAATCTCTGTCAGCTCCTCCTCCAGTGAGGTGTCACTGATAGATTGTAATTATTGCAGCCCAGTATAAATAAGTCAGAGTGTCCTTTCACATTCCTGCAGCTCATTCATCATGCTCGTCTTCTTCAGCACCGGATCACCGTGCTTTCCGTATGCCTAAACAGTTTTGTCATGATACATTTTTAGACTTTCAGTGACAATAGGTTGAACTTTTGAAACAACAGAGCCACGTTTATATCACTATATTATCAGCTTCAATCTCTGTATCAAACAACGGTTGATTAGCGGCTTGTCTAGCATCGGTTTTTACGATCTGGAAACAGTCCTGTAAGTCCAAATCAAAACTCTAGACGCCTCCAACACCTCGGTGCCAAGGTGATAATCCTCCTGTAAGGTTCAGCTGCACAAATTCCAATTAAAAAAAAAAAAAAGAGAGAGACATGTAGACTGCATTCTTGTTCCCTGACAAGACATGTGAACACCTCGTTCCACTTGGCAGATCAGGTTTTGCTTTTGGAAGGAAATTAATCCTGATGCCTAGTTGTGTCACTGGCTATTTAAGGGACCTTGATTCAATCCGAATAACCTAAACACTGGCATCGGTTCATGCTGTTGCCTGTTTAGGGATTTTGTCTTTATCTGAATGTAACCTAATATGCATGATGAGAAGGGAGGAATGATCAGGATACTGTAAAGGCTTTGATTATTGTTACTGCATGCTAAATTTAGTTAGCTTGTAAACACATTAATCAGTATGAGAGAAACAGGCAATGACAGGAGATCAGGACACAAGCCAGAGTGGCCACAATCTCATCCCGAAGCGTACTTAGATGGGTTGCATCTTGTGTTTATGGTCATTTGATTCAATGCACACAAAATTAACAAAATTAATATTAATATCAGTTCAGAAACAATGCAGGTCCTATAGGACTTGCGAATCAAAATCACATAGTGTTGCATTGTGGGACTGATTATCCATGCTAATGTTTCTGCTTACTTGTTCTTATTTGCTCCATGTAAATATTGTGTGCAAACTGTATTTTGGTTTGGTCATGACTGATGGGTTCACGACTGGTTTCATTATTTAAGGATGCAAAAAACATGACATTCTGAGAAAATTACACTTTTGTTGTAAAATTTACAGTAATTTTAGGGCAGCAGAGCTTTGCTCAGTTACTGTACCTTGCATTCATTCAACCACCTCTACCGTTCAATTAGCTTGTACTAAAATACAAATTTCAGTGCTATTTGACCTAAAATAGTTGCTATATTTAAGCCCACAAAAGTGTTCCACTAATTTTCAGATGTTGACACAAAGAGAATCTTCTTATTTATGCATATAACATTAAAATTTCCAACTATGCACTGTGTTTTCTGGTATTTTACTGTAAACCAGAGCTCTGCTGTAAAACAATAAAACAGTATTACAATAACTTGCAATAAGTGGTCTAATGATACAGAAGCAGTACCTCTTTAAAAATTCCTGTAATTTCCTTTTATCTAGATCAGTTAAATGTTTTAAACACCTTGTAACTCTTTTTTTTTTTTTTATCCCGTAACGGCAACACGTAACGGCAACACAATGTCACATCCCCAATCTCCATAAAAATACATAAAGTACATTACAAGCATTCCCTGTACTGGTGCCTTGTGGAGTGACATGTAGTAGTAAAACAGAGATGAACCCAAAATTATCTAAGGAACATCTTGACCACTATACCATTTTGATGTTTCATGTTACTTTTGTTTGCTCAATCAGATGTTCTTTGAACACTTAACTGACTTCTAGTCCTGACTCTCCTTACAGTACTGGTTCAGGAGATAAGTTTGATAAGAAGGTGCTTCCTGCTGGTGGAGCCCTAAGTGGGGCTGGTCAAAATCTGCTGCTTACTCCGGCCAGTTTGCAGTTGGCCCAGCTCCAGGCTCAGCTCACCCTGCAGCGCCTCAAACTCGCCCAGAGCAGCAACACTGCTGCTGCTGCAACAGTCCTCAATCAAGTCCTCTCCAATGTGGCCATGTCCCAGCCACTATTTAACCAGCTTAGGGGCTCCAGCATGCCCCAGGCTCCAGCAACAGGCTTTCCTTCTGCACCCATAACGTTTCCCCCTCCTACCACCCCCCTAGGCACCCTGGTAGGGGGTGCGTTCACCCAGAACCATGCTGGGATCCGAATGAATCACTATGGAGGAGGTGGAAACATGAACCAGAATGCCAACCCACATGGGGAATGTGGGAATAAAGCCAGCAAATTTCAGGCAGGGTTTCTGGGAGGAACCATAGCAGGGGCCAGTAAAGCAGGTGAAGGAGGACAGTATGGAGGCACTGGTGGTCCCAAAACCATCAGCCAAAACAGCTACCAGAGAGACTTCTACTCTTCTGAGAGTCAAATCCAGGACTCTGGCCATACAGAGCAATGGAAAAACCCAACCAGCTTTCCCATCTCAGGTAAACAGGATGTAGGAATGGGTGTCGGGGGCAGTACATGGGCACCATCCGCGCATGGATTTATTGGTCCACGAACAGAACTGTACAATCCTGAGGAGCCCACTGGTGACCCCAAGTTCAACCCAGCAGGAGGCCTTGGTTTTAGCACTGCTGGTGGTCAGCAGGGTTTTGTGGGATACCCACAGAAACAGAAGGGAGAGGAGGGGATGGGCATGACACTACAAGCGCATCAGATGAACGACTATCATGGCATCACACCATCACACCTACCCCACCAGTGCACCATTTGTGAAAAGAAGGTTTACAACTTGAAGGTGAGTGACACTGACCAAGTGCTTGACGGGGGGGTGGCGTCAAGGAAACGGGGCCAGCATGTGATAGTCTTGCTTACTCCTCTTGCTCCTGAGAACCTTTTTACAAGATTAAAGAATGGTTTCAGACCTTCCTTATAAAACTTTACCAACACTGAATATAAACTTTATATCATAGAAAATGTGATGGATAACAGCTGCCACTGAAACATAGATGACCTTCTGCTGCATGCTTAATCACAGCATCAATTGTTCTCAGGTTAGTGTGAAAGCCGAGATAGCAGCTGGCTTGAAAAGACTGGAGGCAGGCTTTGGGGGCAGGATGTGCAGCGCTGTTTAGCAGTACTGCTTTCATTTCACTCCTTCATTCAGCATTCTTGCTGTCCCTGACTCAGTTCTCTATGCTCTTTAATTGGCCCAACTGTGGAATCTCACACACAGAGGATCCAGGGAAACTCATTGCTGACTGATGGACTGTGTGTGTGTGTGTCGCCTTTTCAGGACTGGGACCAGCACGTGAAGGGCAAGTTGCATATACAGAATTGCTCGCTGTACACCGATGGGTGAGTAACAAGACTGAAATTCAGAGTACCTTTAATTTGTGTCGACAGGTTGAGAGGTGAAACTTGCGGTGGCTATTAGAAGAATTAGAAGAATATTAGAAGAACGTATTGAGTGTTGTTGCTGAGGCATGAAAGATTTTTGTAGGCTTTGCTAATCTGGTGTAGGCGTAGGATAAATTTACAGCTCGTGCATGAAATTAAAGGGAATGCATTTTAATGCCAGTGAGGAATTAGTAACCGCAAGAGTCTCGCTTCAATCAATCTCTTTATTAAATAACCCCATTAAAAAGGTCGAGGTATTAGGTAGGAGTCTGACGCTATGTTTACAGAAGTAATGACCTACATCTGATCCGGGTCATGAGATAAAGCCAGACAGACCGCTGTGGGATTTGGGGTCTAAAAGCAGTGCTGTCCCCCTTACAGCCCTGCACTTGGAGCCCTGCACTTTCCCGTCACCTCGGAGGGATGCCTAGGCTCAACGTTGAGTAGCAGCACCATGGCATACTCATCCACCGCTGGCCAAGGTAAGCTGAATCATGGAGTTTCGCTCTTGCACAGTATGTTTGATAATGCGAGAGGTGGAGCTGAGAGATATGAGGTGTGATTTTGAGGCAAGGGTCTATTTTTAGGAGCAGTCATTCGGGTTGCAACCAGAGCACGTGGCCTGCAGGATTGCTTGCAGGACGACGTTTATTAATAACAGTGGGCAGAGTTGTTTTAGCAATGGCGGACACGGCGTCCTAGGAAGCGAGTTTTAGACTCAATGAGTTCTGAAAGTTCTGAGCTTATAGGTGTAAAGCACACAATATGTGAGTGGCGAGGAGGATAAAGTAGAAGGAAGTCGTATAATTAGGTGAGTAGTGGAGGGAGAATGTAATGTTATTGAAGGCTTATTTGAAAACATAGAGGAACTTTTTATGACCCATGCGACCGGGATTTCCAATGTTGACCTTGAATTCAAAATGTTTCTTGGTTGTGACCTTTGTTTATTTTGTTCTGCAGATGTTTCAACTGGGGGCACCTCTTTTTTACCAACTGCATCTATGAAGTCATTTCCTCTCTCGGGGGCGGGATTTACCTCACACCAACCGGGGACAAAGGTCAGCCATAATTGTCTGAGATATGCTCACTTTATACAAGGTTATTTAATCAAAGCGAATTAATGAAAGCCAGTACAAATGATCTAGTATATATTTGGAGTTTGCTTCGTCCTATCAAGGCAAGGATTCAAAGCTGTTGATGCTATATTGAGTACTTGCTTTTGGAACGAAGATCATTTTCACCCCATGCTGTGATGATGAATCTCATTTCCCTGTGTGAAGTGAGGAAGTGTCACTTTTAATCCGATTATAACCGAGCTAGTTAGCTTTAGCACAACCCACCCTCCACGTATCTCACATGCTCAGAGAACAAATGGCAGAGGGAATATTGCTGCTTTGACAAATTACAGTCTGCTTATTATGAAGGCCTGAGAGCAATTACGGATAATCATGGAAGAGATTATCTGGCACTGCAAGTTAGAGACAGATCAACTGCATTAACAGTTTGTGGCTAGCATTAAGTATTTTTGTGTTTTTACCAATACAGAGACAGCTTGGAATTTTTTTTTCCTAATTTCTCATTTCGATTGCTGAGCTATTGATTCAGGATCGATTTCTTCTGGTCATCAGTAATGCGACAGAGCAGTTGTTGTTTTGTCTTTGAGGTGATCCGAGGGTGGGAATACTTTCAGGACAACTGCTCTCGCAGGTTTAACTCGTGCCAAACAGATCTAATTCCACACACAGTTTCGTTTTATTTGTCTGTGGTCTTTTTATAGCATCGGACAGATGCGTTTTGAGAGATAACTCTAGTAATACGTCATAGGTCATGAGATCGAAATGGCAGAGGCAGCGGTCTCTGATTTTTAATGGAATAAGAATATATTTATTTGGACGATTTTGTTGTGTTGTAGTCAATAGTTAGTTAAGAGCTTTAGGTCATCAAACTGTTTAGTTTGGCGAGTTCTAGCCTTTTAAAATCCGATTACCCAGAAAGTAAAAAGGGAGAAAATTGCATTTAATAATAACAACAACAACAACAATTTCCTTTGAATTTAATATGTAATAAAGATCGCAAATTGCCTTTATTGATTGTCTTCAACCTGATAGGCTTTTCTGACAGCCTATTTTTAATAATAATAATAATAATAATAATAGCCTGTATTTTTCATAAAAGGCCAATCAACATTTTTAGTTTTGAATAAATGAAACAAAAATGTGTGCACACCACGGTGAACTTGTTTCCAATGCACAAATAAAATTTAAATAAATTTAAATAAAAATGTAAAAAAAATAAATAATAATAAATAAATAAATAAATAAATAAATAAAGAGTGCCTCTGTTTGACAAACTTTTCTAAATTTTTTGGGGGGATTGTTTCAGGTCTTTTATGCAGTTTTTGTGATGTAGTTGTAGTGGAAATTTTGCTGAGACCTGGCAACCCCGGACACCAGTTAGCCGTGTTTAATTTAGAGTCTGAGTTTAAAGAGTGTCTGAATAGTTCACACAAACAACGTGTCATTATTACGTTTCCGTTAATAACGTCGGATGTTTTAATCACTTGAAAATGGAAACCTAAGGCACATATTCAGAAAACGAGGTATCGACAGCGTATCATATCGAGGCATCACCCTTTTTTTTTTTCCTTTTTTTTTTTCTTTTTTTTTTTTTTTCTGTTCGCTAGAGTTGAATTCGGAAATTGAATTTCCCAGGCCGCCTCACATAAACATTGTACTTAATTAATTTTGCCTGCTTTTTCCCCACTGTTTGTGCGCCACGCACATTTCACAGCTGCACCCAGCATGGGAACTACGGACACAGCTGTTGGGCATTTATCAACCTAAGATTATCTGAGAAATTATTTAATATCCTAATTACCCCAATGGTTTCTGGGTACATCATACTGAAAATGATGTTCCTCTAACTCCGTGTGGTATTTTGGAAGCATTTTGGCATGTTTTGTTATAGCCTTTATAATATTTTAGGGTAGGAGGAAGATAAAGAGCGTGAGAGTACTATCATAGCACAGGACGGGTCATTTATTTACAAGGTTTATTTACGTTAATCCAAGCGAGGCAGAATTCCAAGCGTGTAGTTAAGAGCTTAAGAGCCCAGCGGTATCTCTCGGCTAGGCTACAGTAGACGTTACGTTGCGCTGGTGCACCGGGCTGCGGGTCTTTACCCTTTTCTCGAACGGGCGCAAATATTCTGCAGTGTATTAAACACAAACCTGAGCGCATAGCAAACTTAGTTACCTTCTACCACAGCAGTGACACTTGCACATGTTTTAATGAGCGTTCAGTGTGTCTTACTATCTGGCCAGCTTCCTGGTTTTTACGAGAGAAGAAACCTTTGATGCTGTCAATAAAATTCATGGCTTTAACAATCTCACATTCCAGCGAGTGGCTTAGTCTGTCCGCCCTCATAGCTGACTGCAAGCGGTCAAGCTAAATTTACCTTCCACTGGCGCAGGACTTGGACCGCCTAACCTTACTGAGACATGCGTGTGCTGGTTGTAGTCTTTCTCTTATCAAGTAAGCAAAATAAATCAGTTTTGTGATTTCAGCTTTACGAAAAAATTGGCAGTCTGGCAATCGTGTAGCAGTAATGAGGTGGCAGACGTCATTACGCAACTTGCCACTGGACCCAGAATCCAACCAATCAGGCAATTTCACCAATGTGTATGGTTATGCATGTGACAAATAAAATTGGAATTTGAATTTTTAAATTTATCCACTGAACAAACACTTCTCACCTGCCAATCAGTCAAGCAACCAATAAATATCAAACGACTTTCCCCCGCCCTTTTCCCCAGCCAACCAGTGAGCTACTTATGTGCTCAGGCCCTGGTTCTTCAGCTATGTGTTAATTATATCATATAACATTCTCTTCTCATAAATAATCTCTTCTCGTACTCGACTAACCGATCATCGCAAGGTAGACAGTCACGGCCAGTGAAAATCCTCGTTCGGTTTCTGCGCTGACAAAAGAGAGCAAAAAGCTTGATGTTTCTCGACGTTTCGTGGTCTGGAGCACTTTCTAGTCTTAGGATGTCTTACAGACGTGGCAGCTTGAAATTCTACACTGAATTTGCTGTAAAAGCCGGCTAGCAGACTTTACAAAAATCGAGTATAATATTTGTGTATTGTTCAAGCTGAATTTAAAATGTACTGTTTAGTTTTTTTCGATTTACAAAAAGTGCTTGTACAGCCTGCATTTTAGATCTTAGAGTGCATTGAGCAGGGGGAAAAAATCCCGCTCATAACGTGGTCTTAGTAAGTTTAACGTTATACCATATTTTAGTTATTTATTGAGATTTAGGTATTGTTTCATCTGACTCAGAAATAGTTATATTAAACCGGACGGTATTAATGCAAAATAATGACGTCAAAACCCCATTTAAGAATCATTTCACATTTTTTTATGTCAGTTTGGTCGAACGTAGATGTAATTTCTGCTGAAATTTGCTGGATGAAACGTCAAAACTTTCAATATTGAGATAATGAAACTCCTATGTGTAACAGTATGCGTTAATCTGTAGCTGTTTTCTGAAAATTTTACAAACTCCGAGGTCAAATCACGTCTTTCTGGTGTTTGTACGTTATGCGCGGTTGATCTGTATTGCTGTAATACGTTATCGTTTCAATAGTAACAGCTCATACCGGGATTTGCATCTCAGGCTAATAATAAACGGTTTAAAAAACATATTGTTTAACAAAGAAAATTTATATTTACAGAAAGAAGGAGTCTCCAGTTTCAGTGCTGACAGTCAGCAAGTTTTCTGCCAATTTTTTTTTTTTTTTTTTTCTTTTTTTTTCCCGGGTTTTATGGGAAGGTAACAACGTAAGTGAGAATTTGTTTTTTGAATGTTCCACGACACCGACTCCTCTCATCAAATTCCACCAAATTCTCCAGTGTTCTGTATTTATTTATTTATTTATTTATAATTACAAGCGTTTTGTTTTGTCAGTCATCTGCACACAGCCCTCACGTACTTATATTAGCAGCTATTTAAAATATTGGAAATACCCATAAAATATTGAATAGTTATCGCTATAATTATGGATATTTTATTTAATTATTTAAATTGTCATTGTTATCTTAATTGTATTCATTTATGTCAATCATCATATTTTTTAAAAAAATACTTTTTAGAATTTTTTTAAAATATTAATTCTGTAATTTATTATTTCTAAAATTTCTGTAATTATTTTACTTGATTTCATTTCGTCTAATTTTAGCTGTGTTTTTGGATACAGCGATACATGGTTTCATTTTACGTTCCTCAGATGAGACAAATCACTCTTCACGTTTAGCCAGCGATGTACAGTCTTCTTTATTGAGAAGCGAGCGTTAGCCATTAGCGTGTAGCCTTTGCTTCGGGAGGTCTGGAAGCATTTGGGAGGTCAGGAGTTGCGTTTCAGTCCCGAGGGAGAGCTCGGATTCGGCGCACTCGGTCGAGGACACGCTCGGATAGCCGTCAGGATAAACAAACAGGAAAGACTGCTGCTGGGTCCGCAGCCAATTTAACACCCCATGAACACGGCGAGCGCGCCAGGAGGATTTTACAGAATGTGCTTTGGGGGAGCTGAAGTATCTAGAGCAGGGGCTAATGCACAGATCACATTTGTTTGGAGCATTTGTGAAAAGGTATCATGATACCTGTGAGATCTGATTTGTTACATTTGTTACATTTGTGGGATGAGGGTAGAGGATCATTTACAAAACTCGCTTGTAGAGCTGGGCAGTATGATGCTTTAATATCAATATCACGATAAATTCTGTACTTTTCTGAGATGTCGCACACAGTCGATTCGATGCTCGTACTGAATCTTTAAAAATTGTATTATTGTTTGTTTTATTCAAATTTATTATTCGATTTTTAATTGTCAGAATTTATTATAATAAATATTATATTATTTATATAATATTATAAATATTATTTTTTCTCATTTTTTAAAAATAAATAGACATTAAATAAAAATATCATCAATCTTATTTACAGTGATATACACACACCACTTTAATAGGAATGCCTGAACCCTCGCTCATTCCTGGTCCAGTTCAATTATCCAGTCACCCAATCATGTGTCATTTGAGTATTTCAGATGACTAGTGTTTACACAGAATAGTACGAAGAAGAAAAATTCCAGTGAGCAGCGGTTCAAGCTGACAGAAAGGCTACGGTAACTCAAATAATCACTCTTTGCAACTGTGGTGAGCAGAAAAGCATCTCAACACATCAAACCTTGTGGTGGATGGGCTGCAACAGCAGCAGACCACATCCTCAGCCAAAAACAGGAATCCGAGGCTACAGTCTGCCAATCACCCAAACTCGACAGGAAACGGTTGAAAAACGTTGCCTGGTCGTCCTGAGCGTTCTGAGATGCTTTTCTGCTCACCTCGGTTGTAAAGAGTTGTTATTCAGAGTTCCTGCTTGAACCAGACAAGGTGGCACAATGTCTTAGAGGCTTTGCTGTAACCTTTGTCTTCTAGAAATGTTTTTAATAATATAGACAGAACCAAAATTTCTTACTTGCATACCGTACATGTTAATAATACTGTTTTTTTTTGAGCTATTTTTGAGCCTCTGGGCAGTCGTCATGCTATCTCTGATTGGCTTCATATGCGACCTCATGTGATTGAGAGCTCATTAACGAGTCTCGATCACACAAGGCATGCTGCATTACATTAACGGCGCTCCAAACCACTTGGCTCTCGGTGCTCACCCGTCGCTCATTACGCTTCACTAGGCCGCCCCGCTAACCTGTAAAGATCCGGCCTGTCTCACCAGGACATTTTATTAGCCTGGCTCACGAGCATGCTACTCGAAGCTTATTGACGTCTTGTAAACAGCCCGCTGGGCTCTATTTCTGAATCTGTTTATGATGGTGACCTTCTGATACAAAGCCGCTAAGAGAATGATGGCTAAATGGCTGCTAAATGGCTGATACACAGCGAAACAGCCACACATGGGAGTAGACCATTCCGTTCAGCTCAGTTGTGTTTATATATCACTTTTAACAATAGATATTATCAGGAAGCAGCTTCACACAAAAGTTAGATTAGAAGATTTGAACAAAACGATTCCTTTTAGTGATTGGAGTCATTTAGTTTAGTACTAAAATTATTCCAATCGTCTGTTTACTGATTTCTTCTCAAATAAATGTCAGACATTTCAGACAGTATCAAATTACAGTTTAGTTTTATTTCAAATAAAATACAGCCTCTGTGGTGATAAACTTCCTATGAAACGATTTGAGTACCGTGATTTGATTCAGCATGTTTTCCTTTTGAACCATATATACAAATAGAATTTAAGTAGATCTATGGTTCTAGTTGAATCATTTGCTGTGTGTGTGTGTGTGTGTGTGTGTGTGTGTGTGTGTGCGCACCTTGAAAGTGCCCTTTGACCCTGCAGTCACATGTACCGGGCCCCAACACACACTCCTGTCAATCACACACACACACACACACACACACACACACACACACACACACTCTGACCTACAGCACGGATCAGCAAATCTCATCTGTACAATTTTTAGCTCTTATGGAATTCACCACTCCAATAAAGACGTGTAGCGGACTTGTTTGGATGTTGGAGTGTGTGTGAGAGGTGAGAGGACAGTGTTAAGGTTACAGTGCCTCGGCTCTCAGACTCTCCAGCTCTCAGGCTCTCAAACTCTCGGGCCCTCAGTCTCTCAGACTCTCAGACTCTCCAGTTCTCAGTCTCTCAGACTCTCCAGCTCTCAGACTCTCAGGCTCTCAAACTCTCGGGCCCTCAGACTCTCAGACTCTCCAGTTCTCAGTCTCTCAGACTCTCAGACTCTCCAGGTCTCAGACTCTCAGGCTCTCAGACTCTCCAGTTCTCAGACTCTCAGGCTCTCAGACTCTCCAGTTCTCAGACTCTCAGACTCTCCAGCTCTCAGACTCTCACGCTCTCAGACTCTCCAGTTCTCAGACTCTCAGACTCTCCAGTTCTCAGTCTCTCAGACTCTCAGGCTCTCAGACTCTCAGGCTCTCAAACTCTCGGGCCCTCAGACTCTCAGACTCTCCAGTTCTCAGGCTCTCAGTCTCTCAGACTTTCAGTCTCTCCAGTTCTCAGTCTCTCAGACTCTCCAGCTCTCAGTCTCTCAGGCTCTCAGTCTCTCCGTCTCTCAGGCTTTCAGTCTCTCCGTCTCTCAGACTCTCAGTCTCTCCGTCTCTCAGTCTCTCCAGCTCTCAGTCTCTCAGGCTTTCAGTCTCTCTGTCTCTCAGACTCTCAGACTCTCAGTCTCTCCGTCTCTCAGTCTCTCCGTCTCTCAGTCTCTCAGACTCCCAGGCTCTCTGTTTCTCAGTCTCTCAGTCTCTCCGTCTCTCAGTCTCTCAGTCTCTCAGACTCTCAGTCTCTCCGTCTCTCAGACTCTCTGTCTCTCAGTCTCTCTGTCTCTCAGGCTCTCTGTCTCTCAGACTCTCAGGCTCTCAGTCTCTCCGTCTCTCAGTCTCTCTGTCTCTCAGGCTCTCTGTCTCTCAGACTCTCAGGCTCTCAGTCTCTCAGTCTCTCAGGCTCTCAGGCTCTCAGGCTCTCTGGCTCTCGGGCTCTCGGGCTCGCAGGCTGGGACTCAGTAACGAGAGAGTGCCTGAGTCAGGGTTAGATCATGACTGAGATATTAACACTGTTGGTGTAGTGAGAGTGTGGATGTGCCATTTCTCCGTACATGAGCTGGTGTTGGTGAGAGCAACACGGATTGATGGATGGGTGGATGGATAAATAGATTAACACAGTTACAGATGTTTTTATATGTTTATAGAATATAGAATGTGTTGTACAAGTTTTCTTTGTTTCTTTCTTTCTTTCTTTCTCCATTTTTGTTTGCATCTTTCATTCTTTCTTTGCATCTTTCTTTCTCCCTCCATTTTTTTCCTTCCTTCCTTCCATCCTTTCATTTCTATTTTTTTTTCTGTCACTTACAATTTTTCTTTCTGTTGTTTGCATCTTTCTTTCTTCCTCCATTTCTTTTTCTTTCTTTCTTTCTTTCTTTCTTTCTTTCTTTCTTTCTTTCTTTCTTTCTCTCCTCCCTTCCTCTCTTTCAGGAACAGTACATGATGTAAACGTGTCTGATTATTATGTATTACATGTCAGAACACATACAGCATCAAACACACTAAAAGCACGTAACACACCCCAGCATACAGCTCCAGCGCTACTTTATTAACATGCGATTTGACTCCACCTCATGTTAGAACTCCTGATTTTCCAGAAGCCATATTTGAGGATAAATAAATCTCGGAAATCAGCAGGGGGTTTATTCCAGTCATGTGACGTGCAGCGAGATCTCCTTCGTGATCATTTGATGCGGCGGCGTCCAGTATTTTTTTCTGTAGCGCAGATAATGCAGCGGTGATTGTGAACGTGATCGCGGAGTTTCTTCTTTCTCCTGGCTGCAGTTTGTGCCGCGGAAGCCGGGTCCTGGGCGCGTCGTCCACATCTGTAACCTCCCCGAGGGCAGCTGCACCGAGAACGATGTCATTAACCTGGGCCTGCCCTTCGGCAAAGTCACCAACTACATCCTCATGCGCTCCACACACCAGGTACCACATCACCACGGTGTGTGACTCCTCTGAGCGTCAATTCTGATGGAGACAAATGAACAAGTTATTGAAACATCATCAAAAAATCATTGGCTACATACAATTATGCTAAAACATACCAGATTTTTTTAATAGTGTATTTTTATATAACAGCCTGGATTTATATATATATATATATACATATATATATATATATAAACTTCAATCAATTTCACAAAAAATTGTATTACAACATTATATTTTATCTCTACACTTTAAATTTTTTTTCTTTATTTTGTCACTGTATTATTTATTTTATTTTTTCATTATTTTTAAAATAATTTATTTGGAATAATATAATAATTATTATTATTTTTAAAATAATTATTTGAATAATGTATTATTATTTTTTTTAATTCAGCCTGTGGTCTCGGTGTTCCACTCTGAGCCAGCGCTCATTATACACCAGTTTGTTGTTAGTTGTCTCCCCCTGGGGTCGAGTGTCCAGCGCTGGCTCTGGGGGAAACAGATAGAAACACCATGTGATGTGTTTTCTGCTGCAGATGATGTCTCACTCAGCGCCTCCTTTTTTACTTCATCAAATACTTTGCTAGACCTTTTAATCACTAACCTCAGCCGGCTCAGATTCGGCTCCTGCATTTCACGACTGTGTGAGGCACAGTGCTCCGATTCAGCCTCGTAACTGTCCTGGAGATTTACAGCGCTGGGAAAACCGACACGCCCCAAACATCTGTCGTGCTAATACTTTGCCACTTTGTGTGTGTTGCTAATTTCCATTTCCAGGCTTTCCTGGAGATGGCGTATGTGGAGGCGGCCCAGGCCATGGTGCAGTACTACCAGCTCCATCCGGCCACCATCAACGACCAGAAGCTCCTCATCCGCATGTCCAAGAGATACAAGGAGCTGCAGCTCAAGGTGAGGAGCTCACCTGCTAACACCTCACGTCCTGTTAAATACCTTTAATGTACTTCATTTTATTTAAACACACACACACACACACACACACACACACACACACACACACACTTCCCTCTTCAGCCACTACATGTCTGAATTCTACGCTTATTTATTTATTGCATTAAATAAAATGAATTTAAATTTATTATATAAATTCTACTAATTAATTAACCATTTCATAGCTAGTGAATATAATTAAATTAAATTCAAATAATTATTTGAAATCAATCACCCTGTTAGATTTTTCCTGAAATTTTAATAATATTTTAAGCTTCATTAATATTAAGGAATATATTATTTACTTTTACTAAATAAATAATAAATCAATAACTAAAAACTGGCACTATTTTAATTCCTAGTAGATGTTTTTATATATCTTATGCCTCATTATTTAATCATTAATATTTTTTCTTTTTTAAAAAAAAAACCCCAATATTTGTATGTATATTTATATTTATTTATATTACAAAATACTAAAAGTTGATTTTTTTTAAATATATGAAAGATGCTATGTAAATAAAGTTGTAATTAATATTCTTATGAATGTTTTTTATGACTAAATTCTGCTTTTTTTAGACCGAATTTTTTTAAATTTGACATTTCAGCAAGTCACTGATTCATTTTTATGTCGATTATTTTTTTTTTAAGGATTATTTGAACTTTATTTGACGTAATAATTTGTACACAGAATCGAATCTTGAATCTACATAAACGCAAGCACAAACGCCTGTGTGTGTCTCTTCCTGTGTGAGCGCAGAAACCTGGTAAAGACGTGGAGTCCATCATCCAGGACATCAACTCTCAGAGGGAGAGAGAGGAGCTGCACGAGATGGAGCGGTAAGAGGGAGATGTACACGGGGACGTGTGGTTATTTTCATTAAAAATCTTTAAATCAAATATTTTCAATAACATAACCACAAGAGCTCATATTAATACTCTTGAAAAAAACGATTTTTTTTTTCTTTTTATCAAAATACCTCTTGAAATCTTTTCTCTTGAATATACCCCTAAAATACTCTTAAGGTTGTATTTAATTTTATTTAATTTATTGCTATTATTGAAGATTTTATTTCTATTATGTAGGGTTTAAAAGTCAAATGGCAATTTTACTCAGTTGATTATCGAGTGTTATTAGTTATTTATTATTTACATCATCTCTAATTTTGTGTTATTGCATTAAAAACTAAAGTCTAACTCTTGCTTTTCGAGGAAGCCCTCAAATTCTTTCGTTTTTTACTGGCACACCGTAGCTTACAAGCAGTAAAAATCCATGAATACATGCCCAAACCTTCATGAACCTGCTTGAGATGTTGATACAGTACATTCCAAAATTTATTTCGCACACCAGACACCTCTCCAATCACCTTGGGTGAGGAGAAACCCATGTACCAGAAATGGATGACCAGTGACCTCGTATGTCTTCTTCCTCGTTATCTGTATAACCTTCGGAAATGTTTTACCAAGCGTTTGTGTTTTATAGGTATCCACCGGAACGGACACGCTCGCGCAGCCCCGTCACTCGCTCCCTGACTCCGCCCTCACACAGCCCCAGCTTCACCTCCTGCAGCTCCACCCACAGCCCCCAGGCGGCGCCTTGGATGAACGGCATCGGCCCGCGGCGAGGGTCGTGGGACTGGACGCCGCGTGACAGGGACGAGTGGCGGAACGGCGAGGACGACAGGCCCAACGAACGCAGGAAGCCCTACCTCAAACCAGCGGACGAGCGCAGCAGGGACCGCTATTTCTCCTCCCACCATCCCGCCGACGACTTCTATAAGAAGGAAAAGCTGCTGCGCGTGTCCCAGCACCAGAGACACGAGGCGAAGTTCAAGAGGAGAGACGGAAGCGGGGATCGTCACAGGAGCAGACATTCAGAACCCGAGCTAACGGAGGACGGACGAGGCAGGAGGACGAGCAGGAGGCACGAGAGGGAGGAGAGAGAGGCTAACAGTCAGGTACACGATGTAATTGTGAAAGGTTTGAGAAGCCGCTGTGTCCTACACAGAGCTACTCTGCGCTTTAACTGAACAGCTTTAACACGGTTGAAAATCCCAGGCCAGTGGGTAGTCAAACTAAAACTAGTGTAAAACACTGACAGTGTACTGAGTGGGTGGTTTGTGTGCGTGCGTGCGTGTGGTCCGCAGAAAGAATCTACAGAGCACCGAGCCAAAGACAGATCATCATCCCCACACAGCAGCAAACCGACAGAGCCCAGCGAGGGCGAGCGAGACCGAGAGAGTGAGGTAACGCCACCACAGACATGACATAACAGACACAACGTGGCAGCTGTGTTACACGGAGTACGTAACGAGAGCCCTTAATGAGAGCCAGCACTATCAAATTCGTACATGGATGCAAAATGTTCGCATACCGTTCTCTCTCTCTCTCACGTTCCAGCACTTGACCCATAAACTCTCCATGTGAAGATAATTAAGAATCATGTCCGGAAGTGATTTATTCCTCTTATTTATCCGTTTTGTAATTCCATTCTAGCGGTGCGGAATATCCACGAAGCCGGTTAGTTCCTGTTCCTGTTCTGAGTTACATTATAGCAGCTATAAACAGCTGTTCCCTCACTAGCCTCCCTTTCTCCTGTTGTCCGAAAAAAAAGGCTGCTGTTATGGACAATTAATCAACAGCTTCTGACCAATCAGAGTACAGAATTCAGCCAGTCCGTGGTCTAATGTGTTTATAGGTACAGCTACGCTGACGGCTTTAGTCCAGAAGGCGTATTTTTGTGGTAAAATAAGAAAAGCTGGTGCCATGTTAAACCTCTAAATTTACTGTAGAACTGTCAGTAACGCTGTTATTATTTTCTATCCGTCATCCCCAGGTGGAGGAGTGTGGAAGTGGGGAGGACACGGAGGGCGAGTGCTGGTACCCTAAGAGCATGGAGGAGCTGGTGACAGTGGACGAGGTGGGAGAAGAAGACGACTCCATTGTCGAGCCTGATCTCCCCGGGCTGCAGGAGGAGGAACGCGAGGAGCAGGAAGAGGAGGAGCGTGAGGAAGAGGAGGCACAGGAAGGAGCGCGCACGCCGGCAAAGGAGGAGAGACAGGAGTCGGCGTCGGCTCCAGACGCTGTAACGGAAGAAACGTCGAGGTCTAATCAGCCGGAGTGCGCCGAAGCTCCGCCCTCTCTCATCTGCCACTTCACCAATCAAGAGGTTAAAAGTGCGCTGGAGGAGGCAGCAGAGCCGTGCGTATCTCTGACACGCACGACAACACACACCGTCGAGACACACACCAACACCACACACAACGCGCCCGAGAGTGTGTGTGAGACGGAAAAGGTCACGGACACACACGCGGGTGGTGAGACGGGGAGGACGAGTGAGGCTGAAAAGAAGGAGACGGAGCATGTAGAGGAGAACCAGAAAAGAGGTACACACACACACACACACACACACACACACACACACACACACAAACAAATACCAATGAATCAGATTGTAGATGAGTATACAGCTAGCACTTTAAACCGTAGGACTTATAGTAACTGCAGGTTATACTTATATTAAACACCAAAAAAAAAAAAAAATCGAGAATCTCTATTTCCATCTGTATTTCAAACAAAACCGATAAGACAAGTTCATTGTCCTCTGAGCCTCACACGGGTCCGAGCTAAAGTAGCTAGCTAACGTTTCTGTATATAGCTAGCTAACTTTAACTTTTGGCTCGTAACTTTATCATTTTTTAAATAGATTCTGCCAGTCATGCACCGTGTACTTTAGTTACCGGCTCCGTTTATTTTAGGAAGACATGCGCATTATTATTATTATTATTATTATTATTATTATTATTATTATTAAATCTAAAACCGAGGTGTAAATTTGAGCTCTCCTCGCCTCCTGCCTGTAAACAGCAGTTCCTCTTCCGTGTCCTCTTTCTCAAACATGAAATAGCAAATCAAGCAATCTCTCATCCACCAAAATAGTTTGTCATCTCCGGACCTGATTTGAAGAAGGCGGCGTATGACATCTGGTAACCAGAAATAGACAAAGATTCACCGAACGGTCTGGCAAAATATGATCAAATGAATAATTGAATAATGAATAATGTGGTTTTTTTTCCCCCTGATTTCAGACACAGTTCAGCAGAGTTCACAGCCTGCGAGTTCACCGCAGAGGATTGGCATCAAAGCCCCGTCACCGTCACGAGAGCAGGAGAAGATCATCAGCGAGCACAGCATCCCGCTAGGTAACCCCACCCTCCGATCCGGTCTCGAGACCTTTACTGAACTGACTTTGACTCCAGTTGTTGGTGTTTGTATCTGGACTCGTCTCAGTCTTGGGCTTTTTTTTTTGCTAATTATAGTCTTCTAGAAAACATTATCATCGGCACAACGCGCAAATGAAGCCGACTAGTTGACGTAAAGGCTTGGCCTCGAAAAGAATTTGATGGTGTCCGGTCTCGACCTTGACTCTCACTTTCATCTGGACATGACCTTGACTTGGCCTCGACTGCCTTAAGACTCAGTCCTGACTCGATCTCGGCTAGTCCTGGGCTTTGACTCGACAGTGGCAGTCTTGACTACAGCCCTGACTGTTTAGGCAAATGCACTTGAGCTGATTTGAAGCCATATAAAATAAATTAAACTTGGTGTCTGGCCAAGTTTCACACCTCTAATGTCTTACCTTTAGTGATAAATAAATAAATAAAAAATACTTGTCAACAAATTGTCTGTATATTACTGTAAAATACTTATTCTGTATCAATGGTAGTCACTTGCCGTTCCATATGAATACACTATTTTTGGTCCAAAAGCTTTACTTTTAATAAATGAATAGACCAAACACTTAAATCCTGTATCTGTGTGTGAGACGGAAGCAAGTACGATGTAACAATGTAAATAGGCAAACTAAATTAGAATTAAACACAGAACAGGGGAACACAAGCGGACAACAAACCAATAGCAGAACAGGGGCAGAGACAGGACTACAAACACGACGGACCCACGGCGCGCGTTTAACATCAGACAGCTGACTCGTACAAACATGCACCCACACACACACCCACCCACACACACACACACACACACACGTGACAAGCCAAACACGTGTCCTCATGTACACAAAAGCGACGCACAGCAATACTAAAGACACAGGTGGTACAATAACTCCTCCGACTTTGTGTATGTGTGTCGATGTGACCGCAGTAAACACTCACTCTGTCTGTGCGTGTGTGTTGTTTCAGGTGTGGAGTTCATCGTCCCCAGCACAGGTTTCTACTGCAAACTCTGCAGCCTGTTCTACAGCAGCGAGGAGATGGCCAAGACCACACACTGCCGGAGCACCGTTCACTACCGCAACCTGCAGGTCGGGAAAACTAATCGTACAGAATCGTAGACATATTTACGGCCATCTTACACTTCAGCCACTTTGCTTGTAGACAGCGAAGCCCGCCAAAACACAGACGCGGAGGCGCCAAACAGAGCTGACAGTTTCCTAAAGACGGAGGTCAATTGATTAATACTAACCATCTGCACCGCACACAAATAAGCGCGCACATCCCAAGTGGCTTTGTGTCAGCTGTGTGAGATAAGTAGGCTGATAACAGTGATGGCATGCCGAGATACTGAGAGCTGGGGCCCGGAGACAGATTTCATTACCCACCCCATCAATACCCCACGCCGTTATTAGTTATGACAAGACGAGCTCAGCGGGCTAAAAGCGGACTCGAGGGGACGGCTCACGAGGACACACGGGTTGAGACAAAAACAGCCCTGAATATACATATGAAATATAACGTAAGAGACACCACACCAAACTGTTTGACTAATGACTAATTAACAATCCCTAAAGTGCATTTTTTCATAATTCATAATTACACAAAAGGCGAGGATCAGCACAAAGTTAAGGAATGTACTGTTTAAAGGTGCAATAGTCGATTTTAAAAAAATAAATAAAAAAATCTTACTAGTATAGATGACTTAAGAACATATGGAGAACATGATAATAAATAATGGATTACGCCATGGCCTCGGCACACACGTGTTACGTGGCCGAGGAAAACCGTTTGGAAAACTGCCTTGCGGTCAGGAATGCTTGTTTGTGATCGGATCGGCTTCTTGTCAGTCGCTGGTGCATCCGTCACTCCGCCGCATGTCAGTCTGTCCAGACAGAAAGATATGGCGCTTTCCGTGCATATCTTTTGAGATCACTCAATCTGATTGGACTCTACATATTTTATCTTTGGACACCTGATCTTGCCCAATTTGGACAAATTTTACCTGCTGCACCTTTAATGCTGCGTTCGAATTAACTCTGAGGCTGTCTGTGTGTGATCTAAAGCGAATATACTGGTATATACTGTATGACTCGTTTAAAAATAAAGACGTGCTACTGCGTTTACTGTCGATGCTGTGGGCGGCCATGTTGACTCGCCGTCACGTGGTTCAGGAGACTTTCCGGGTAGGATTTCCGAGTTTTTTCCTAGTCGGAGGTCGGGAATTACGAGTCCCAAGCTTTATTTCTTTCCTGTCTTCGCGTTTATAATGCGTATATTCTGTGAAGTCCAATAATCTGACGTTCGCAATCATGTTCCTCAGACTGTAGTCACTCAGGGAGTTGCAGTGTGTCTTCACTGACTGAAAGCCAAAGAGATGTAGACACATAGCACACCGAGGAGTGGACTAATGGAATAATTAGTGTGAGAATGTGTGTTCATAACAATGTGGCCTTTAGAAACCATTAGTGTGTGAAGGGCAGCAGGCGCTGACCAGGCGTGTGGTCAGGATCGAGTTGCCCATTAGTCACTCTCAGACACACATCTCTCTCTCTCTCTCTCTCTCTCACACACACACACACACACACACACACACACACACACACACACTGCAGGCATTCACAGCGTGAAGAGCTACAGCTGCTCTGTCACTCACTCACAGCACTGTGGAGACAGGAGAGAGAGACAGAGAGAGACAGGAGAGAGAGACAGGAGAGAGAGACAGGAGAGAGAGACAGAGAGAGAGACAGGAGAGAGAGACAGAGAGAGAGACAGGAGAGAGACAGGAGAGAGACAGACAGAGAGAGAGAGACAGGAGAGAGAGAGACAGAGAGAGAGCGATGGGGGGATTTGATTAGTAATACAGTAATACGCTCAGTGTCGTGCTATTATAGGAAATTAATCAACAGCGCTGTGGTGTGATGAAGCGGAGCGACTGTCACCACCCCGAAGTTGATTATATTCCTATAAGCGCATATACGTGTTTTATTCCTCTTATAACACAGCACTTGACCTATCCATTTATCCATCCTTTTTTTTATCCATTTAGAGTTACTGTTAGATGGTGCTGATTCATTCCGTAGCTGGTTAGTGGGACGGCAGGTGGTGATGAAAAAGTGGGCGGAGTGACTGTTAGGATCAGTGTAATCGCATCACCTAGGACTTGGTCACGCGGTCACGTGTGTGCCGCCTGTAACGCAGTACTGCGTTCAGAAACCCAGGGGTGACAGAAAGCGAGGATAGGGGGGCCGCACTGGATAAAAACGGCGTAAAGGGGGAGTTGCGTAGATGTCCGGTTGTGTCTCCTTTCTCTAATTTTGTTCTTGTTGGTTGTGTGTGTGTGTGTGTGTGTGTGTGTGTGTGTGCAGAAGTACCTGTCTCAGCTGGCCGAGGAAAGCCTGCTGCACGTCCGTTCTGACGCAGAGTGAACGTGACACACAGCCTGAGACTTCAGCAGTGTGAACACCGCTCACTCACTCACTCACTCAGAGAGGTGGAGGAGAACTGGACCAGGCCAGAGAGAGAGAGAGAGAGAGAGAGAGAGAGAGAGAGAGAGAGGAAGAACGTGTGTAAGAGAGAAATGATGCAAACGTTCTGCACATTTAAAGCAACCTTAAAGAAAATGTCACGTTTCCGTCGCCTGCTGAAGAACAGCGCCGAGATGACGTCATTAAGACGCCGTCATCGAGCGACGTTCTGCACGCTTAAAGCAAACTGCAGAAAATGATCACGTTTCCATCACCTGCTGACGAAGAGCGACGCAGACCGTCACGGAAAGACAGGAGCACGCGCTTTTTACGTCATCACGTATTCCGATGCGGCCACACATCACGTTTTATTGCATCTTCTCTTCTATACAGCAAAGTTTTTTTTTTGTTTTTTTTTTTAAACTTAATGACTTTTTTTTTTTTTAAATTAAAGAGTCGTTTAGTAATTTTTCTGATGTTTCTAAATTCGTATGAACCAGCTGGATGGAGGCGACACTGACACACACGGAGTGCTGCAGGGGAAGCACGGGTCACTGAAGAGGGCCTGACTTGAACGTGTAAATTGTTAGTGATACGCCGATTGTGTCTCGAAAGAAGCAGTCAGTTCACTAGGGCGTGCCTTCTCACGCCGAGGGAGCTCGTACACCTGGGTGTGAGCTGTGCTCTAAATAACACCACGGGGAAATATTAAGGGGAAGTCGGCCATTTTGGAGCACAGCTCACACCACAGAGTCAGAGCGAACTGACTAATAGTAAGGAAATGTGCTAATGCATCTGGAGCGAACGTGGCTAAGGCCTGGTTAGCATGATGGCATTTCCCTTTTCAAGGTGATTTGTGAATCAAAGAAAGTATTAAGTTATTATTTTTGATGCACTGGATGTCCTCGAAAACTGGAAGACGACGACGACTGCCTTTCGAATCAGGACTCTGCACAGTCCTTGTCCTCAGGTCAATGAGAAATGACTCATGTTAATAATGCAAGATATTTTATTTTTTTTAAAAACAAAACAAAAACAAAACCAGGACTCAACCCTTTTTTTCGTCCTCGCTGTGTATAACGCTTTTTTTTTTAAATGTAGTGCTACTTGAACCGGACCATGTGTGTTGTTTCTGGTGTGTGAGGCGAATCTGTGTACAGAATCAAGTGAAGTGTGTGTGCCAGTAGTTTGCAGTAAGGGGGACGGGTTGTGGAAGACCTTTTCTTCCGCATGTTTTATACACTATTATTATCAGTGTCCTGCTTTTGAGACACCACCATCTTTTCGAAAATGTTACTCAGATGTTTCAATGCAAATTCTTCAATAAACATTTGGAGAAATACTCATGTGGCGTTGCTTTGTGTGTGTGTGTGTGTGTGTGTGTGTGTGTGTGTGTGTGTGTAAGGTCCTTGTGAGGTACAAAGAACAAAATGTACAGAAAAGTAAGTAGTTTTAGTTATATTAGTATTTGTAGTGTAGTTGTTAAATAAATAAATATAGAATATATTTATACATAAATATAAGTAGAAGTTTTCTATAATTTTAGACATCAGTGTTTTAATGTTCAGTAATATTTCACACTGCAAGTATTTTTTTATGAGTAATTTTTTTTATATATATATTTTTACATTTTACTCTTAATTGAAGGGATTTTTTTTTATTTTTTTTTTAGAAAAAGTCAAAGTTCATTTGAATTTGTAATTCCATTTATGATTAATAAAACCATCTACAGATATGGATATGTTTATAATAATGATTATACAACAGTGGTGGGTCTCATCAGCAACAATGATGAGACAAACTGCAGGAATGAGGAGCAGCAACTGGCCGTACGGTGCACCAGCAATAATCTCTCGCTAAACATAGAGGAGGCAAAGGAGATTGCTGTCGACTTTCGGAGAGCACGCACCCAGCGCCCTCCTCTGCTCATCCACAGTGCTGCTGTGGAGAGGGTGAGCAGCACCAAGTTTCTGGGCGTGCACATAACAGAGGAGCTCTCCTGGACCACCAACACTGCACCTCTGGCAAAGAAAGCACAACAGCTCTGGAGCAGCTCTGCCCAAAACCAGAAGACACTGCAGCGCATAATGATTGCAGCGGGACAAATCATCAGTGCCACATTACCTTACATTACATTTACAACACCCAGTTAACCCGGAAAGCACTCAGCGTAGCGGGGGACCCCACCCACCCCTTGCAAGAGTCACCGAACTGTAACTGCACACATACACACACACACACACACACACACACACACACCCCAGATCCCACAAATGCACAAGCCACTTCCACAACTGCAGCTCTCTCCTGTTTTGTACTAAAATGTAAATGTCTATACACTCACATGTGCCATGAATCTTTATAGTGTACATATTGTATTTTATTCTATTTTTTATTGTATTTTATTTTACTTTTTTTTTTTAATTACTCGTCTTGTTATGTTGGTTTCTCTCACCATGGATCTGAGGGAAACGAAATTTCAATCCTCTGTGTGTCCTGAACATATAGCAGAATTGACAATAAAGTTGACTTTGACTAATTTATGCGTTTAATTTATGTTGTTTTACTTCTATATTATAGGATAGAAAGATTATTTTATATTAGACTAATTTATTTTATTATTTTTTAGAATTTTTGTTACATTTTTTTGTAGCTATTTTTCTGCTTGCCTCACATGCCATGAATTCTTTTTTGATTATTTAATATATTTTGCTTTGGTCAGCAGATCATCACATAAAAATAAATATTCCCTTTTAGTTTAGACCACCTTCTAACGCAATTATTGTTCATTTATTTATAAGCGATTATTTATTGTTATTTTTTATAAACAGGTCACTAAATATTGCTGAGACAAAATCAGAGGCAATGACGTAATGCAGTGGTTGTACTTCATAATGTCGGCCACCAGGTGGCGCTGCGACTCAACGCGAATTTTCTCGATTTCGAAAACACGAGAAGCCCCCCTTCCGCCCGCCCCCCTTCAACCTACACTTCCTATTGGTTGCCGTCGCGTCCGGACTTTAAATAAACTGGCCAATGAACGCTTAAAGGGCGGTCCTGCGTCATTGAGTTGCTGGGCAGAGCGAACGGAAAACGTTTGCAAACAGAAAGGCTTCGTTAGCGTTTGAAAAGCGAAACGTGACGAGAGGTGAGATATTTTTTGGTGTATTTGTCACGTATTTAGCTTTTTATTTGCACTGAGAGCGGTTTATCCGCCGTACACAACGCGTTTGCCTAGAAAACAACTGTATCCGATTGTTAAATGGAGCTGACGCAGGTTTGTTTGTGGTTGTATCCCAAATGCCTGCGTTCTCGCTACCTAGGCGGACTGCGTAGGCTGCGACGTAATGACGTATACGCTGAACTTAGTGCACTTGGTGTTGTAGTGGGTGTTGGTTTGGGATGCGGGTTTGATGTGGTCTCCTGCAGCTTGTGTATACACAACAAACCCGTCCGTTATAGTGAAACATAAGCGACGCTGCAGAATTTAAGCACTGAATCATCTTCTAAAGTGAAATAACAGGTTTATTATTTTATTTTCTGTGGATGTTTAACCTGAACTATAATCTCAGAGCAACATTTTGAAGAAGGTGTGATGGCATGTAGCTAACTCACTGAAGTTAGTCAGTTGAGTGAAAGACGAAATGAATTAAATGTCCATGTTGCTTTTAAACAATGGTTTATTATTCCTTTTTAGGGTTTTGTAAATTGAATTATTTTTACCTGCACCTCGTTTGGAAGTCATGGCGTCTGACTGTGAGGCATGGCTGAAAGCCAACCCCGTCGGTAAGTCTGACTTTAATACACAACTTATTTACTTCATGGGCCGAGTCCCAAACTGCTCACTCTTCCCTACACAAGTGCCCTAGATGTGCTTTAAAACTGCGCAGTATGTACACTTTCTAGTGCACTTCATGCAGCCACAGCCACTTTTTTTTTTTGTGGAGCCACTTTGAGCTTGATTTTTGGACTTTTAACATTAAACTTTAACAAGAAATTTCTACCTGACGTCCATTTTGAAAAGCATCGTGTTGAAGAAGCAAGATCATTTATTGTTTTGTTTTTTTAAATAAATGCCATAGAAAGCAACAAATTTCGATCGAGCCCTATTCAGACGTGATTAGTTTTACAGAATTATTCCCGGAGTTTCTCTGGGATTTCACTTACATCTGAATTCGTCATTGCGCTTTCTTGCACACGAAGGATATGAGATGGGAGGAAAAATGTATATTTAAATACTTTTGCGTTCGCTCGAAAAACTGTTTTGCATTTTCTCACAACTTTTTTGTGTTCCCACGTGAACCGCCGTGTTTTCTCGCAAATGTTCTTGCTTTCTCTCGCGACGATTCGTGTTCTTGGGAGCGCAAAAGCCTTGAGTTTGTGGAAAGATGTATATTTCGTATTCTTTTCCGTCACCACGTGCCCTTAGAGCCTCCATATCATAACACAAACCGTAGAAATAAGTCCAGAAAACCAAAATGAAAGTTGAAAATATAGACGACGTGTAAAAGGATGTCGAGACAAAAGTACCGTTCCTTCGTCAGGTGAGAAACGTTGGCGTGACGTCGTCGTGAACTAGAGACGTGACTTTATTTCATTAATAAGCGGTCAGAGAGTCTCTGACTTTAATAAAAAAAAAAATAAAAAAAAAATAAAAAAGGGCAGCTGGATTTGTCTTCTTGTAAAACAGCTGTATGTGGTTAACACTTTTTTTTTTTTTTTTTCTCTCCCTTTCCTTCCCTTTACTGCAATGCAGACTCACCTTGCGTTTGCAAAAAAAGCAGAAAGGTGAGAGGCAACACGGCTCGTGTTACGTTTGCTGACATTTCAGCGAGCGCACGCGCTCAGGCCGCAGTCACACTCGCACGTGACGTGTCGCAGGTGGGCGTGTAGCGAGCGACCTGCAGTCGCCTGTAGTAGGAGTGCAGTTTCAGTTTCCACAAGCAGTGGTGGTGTCTAAAGATAACTGAGAAAGCTAGTCGAACACATTAAATAATGCCACGTCCTTACGTTTTTTTTCTTCGTAACGCCGCTGTACACATTTACCGAGAGTTCGTATGAGGCACGATGCAATGGAACCATGTTTAGAAGTTTTTTTTTTTTTTTCTTTCTATTTTTAAACGTCAGTTCGTAAGTGCAGGTAGGAGCTAAAGTGTTAAGTGGGGAACTGAAGAAACGTCGGACCGCAGGAATCGTTCGAGGCTATCGTTAGGATTTGTCGCTTTAGCGCGTCATGCCAAAGTCAAAATCTGGATTCTTTCATTCGGAGTGCTTTTAAAAAGTCCCGAATGCGCATCTCTATCGTCCACTACTATGTAAGTACTCCTGACGTTTTTAATCGGGGTGACGATGTGAAGATTATTTGTCTGGTTTTCTCATGTTTGTTAGATAAATGAGATGTGCGACTTGAACTGAACGTGTTCAATCCGTCTCTCTGCAGAAGCGGACGATCTGAGCGACTCGTACCAGTCGGACAGCGAGGCGAACGGTCTCGGTTCCAGAGCCAACAACGAGATCAACGGAAACTGGGTTCCCGCGCCGGTGGGAACCGTGCACGAGGCCCGGCTCAAGGCCAAGGCCAAGCGGCGCCTCCGCAAGAACTCGTCCAGAGACTCGGGCCGCGGAGACTCGCTGAGCGAGAACGGAGATGCCTCCCGCTCCACCGCGCCCCCCGCCAGCCCCAAAGGCAAAGTGCTGGACCGCAGATCACGCCTGGGCAAAGGGCGGGGCCTGCCAAAGAAAGGTGCGAGAAACGTTCCTGCGCCGCGGCCTCACGTCTTCGTGTCATCTGTGCGGAACGCGCCCGGGCGATATTGGCCCCGTATATTAAACTGTCGTTTAAGAAGAATGAGGAAAATGTTTGAGGTTGTTATCAAGAACTGTGTTTTACTTTATCGGCTGTCAGACTGCTGACCCTGCTGCGCGCGAGATAAAGGCGTAAGGTGGTGGAAGAGGGCGCGGTTCGGTCTCTGAGTACACGGTGTTCTCGGTGAGCGCCCTGTGGACCTCGGATCATGTCCACATACGGGGGTTAATGAGCGTGAACAGGATGGCCGTCAATCAGCGTTAAGTGCAGCATGAGGTCTTGCACCAGTTACACTGTAAACACACCACTGATTAATCTCTCGCTCGCTCCACCAGACTCCAACCTGAAAAACTCCACTCTCGTGTTCGGAGGCGTTTGGTATATAATCATATTATAACATGGGTTATTTTAATGCACAGCTCTGAAGTCCCGGTTCTGATTGGTCAGATGATCTATAACCGTGAGGAAAATCTGAAAATAGCGCAGGTTTATGTTAATGTGCTCGTTCTAATGCGTTATCGTTTCTATAGCAACAGCTCAACACAGGGACTTTACAGATAACGTGTGTACAAGAGTCATTTATTTAACGCTTGTAGAAGGAGTTTCCGGTGTCGGTCAGTTTTCTGACATTTTTCAGGACAGGAGTTGACGCTTTTTTTGCGGTTTATGAGTAACATGACGAGACGGAGGGTTTTTTGTGGCTTGTTTCGTGGATGTTTGACGACCTTTAACGTGCCTATAATCGGATAAAAAGTCTGGCATGTCGTTAATTGATTAATATGAACTGTAGCATATGGCAAATCGCTGTCGAATAAGATACGGTAATATACTCTGATGAATTCCGACACCACTCCTTCATTGATTATTTTCCCATATCGGCATACCCCCAAGGGGTTTTATTTCTTATTGGAGTATGTAAACAAAGAAAAAACAATTTTTGTAAGCAAAATGACAGGATCCCTTTCTCCTAAAAGTTATGTCGTCTTTTCTAGTGTCTCTTGTCTGCTGCTTGTTTGTCGTTTAAT
Source organism: Pangasius krempfi (assembly GCA_037576825.1). NCBI lineage: Eukaryota > Metazoa > Chordata > Actinopteri > Siluriformes > Pangasiidae > Pangasius > Pangasius krempfi. Next base: position 15,871,097 of record CM074998.1, read on the forward strand.
ACGTTAAGCAGGCGTGTGCATGCGTGTGTGTTTTTTTTTTTTCCAACTTGCCTGTGTCGGTCCTCTATTCAAATATCGACGCACGATCCAAGTCTCTCTCTCTCTCTCTCGTCACATCCAGAGATTAATCACAACGTAGGCGTTGTGGATTTAGTAATAACTTGTCTTTAGCCGTGATGCAGTGACGCCTCGTCGTCGTATTCAGGCGTTTAAGCCCTCGTTAGCTGCGCCTGTAGCTGATTTTCCTGAATGCTCCCAAAAAAAACACACCCCAAAGATGCCTGAGCTTGCTGAACACCTCCGTATCACGCGTCCTAAAAAGCTTAAGATGGATGTTCTATTAGCTGTGTTGGTAACTAATAGGCGGCGCTTGACGAAAAGGCTTTGAAATTAAATAACAACATCATCACTTTGTGTCTAATCAGGTTTTATTGACAGCAGTAATTTGGGTTTCTCTCCATGTGCTTTCATGCAAATTCTGAATTTGTCTGAGTCGTATATATCTATAGTAGTATACGATGTAGCGTGCTAGGCTTTTGCCAGCTTTTTGGTTTTTCCCCAAAATTTGGATGGAAATGTACTTCCTCAACTTGATCTTTTGGTTCTTCCCTCAGTCCGTCTCTAGTGATCCTACTCAGTGGGTGTGTGCTCAAGCTATATAAAGGCATGGTTTATATCTGTGTGTGTGGCTGTCCACTGAGCCAGAAATGACTCGCACTCCATGGCCTGCAAAGTGTAAGCGTGTAGCAAGCTGCAAAAAAAAAAAAAAAAAAAAAATGTTTGAAACTTGTTAGCTAGTGTCAAGAAAAGTAAAGAGTGCTGGGATGAGCGGCAGGACACAGTAAGGATTACAGCAGCAGTTCTTGGGTCTAAATCCCAATACTGTCGTATCTGTTCAATACTGAAGAAAGGATGAGAGTTGGGCGTAAACTGTTTTTAGGAAGCGAGCGTGTTTTTGGGAAGTGCTTCATTTTAGCACCACAGTTTATTCACTACATGTGATCACTACCTTGGACGTGATGCAGATTTACTCGTAGTAATAAAAGGTACGTCGGTTAAATCCGCGCTGTTTCAGTAATGTAAGGGTGTAACGCTTCCATCACAACGCAAGTGTACTCTGATGCATGAGACACCCAGAAGCTTGCTTCAGGATCCCCGTCGACTCCATTAGGGCTGGAGATCAACACCCAGGATTCTGTAAAACTGAGTTGTGACGCTGGCTGCCGGTGGAGATGAAACTGAGCAGTAATTTAGAAGCAGAATGCGGAGTGTGAAGCTGCAGTTATGGATTATGCTGAATATCTGATTATGGTGTAGGAGTGACTGCGGAGGCTGGACTAACAAACACGTCTCTCTCTCTCTCTCTCTCTCTCTCTCTCTCTCTCTCTCTCTCTCTCTCTCTCTCTCTGATATTCTCTCCATTGCATAACAGTCAATAAGGCAGTGTGTTGTATAATTCTGTCCAGTGGGAAGAGTGACACAAGAAAAGGAGTGTATATGGACTCTTACTTGTGTACACACACGCACACACTCGCACTCACTGTGTGTATTGGCTGAGGTGTGTTTAGTGTATCACATGGTGCACTAATTCAGGTTTAATCCATGCTGACTGCCTGCTTAAACAACTGAGATGGATTGATGGTGTGTGTGAGAGACTCGCCCTTGTCTCCCTCCCTCCATATATTAACGCAATACTTATTGTATGTTTTGCCTGTGTGTGTGTGTGTGTGTGTGTGTGTGTGTGTGTGTGTACAGATTCAACATGTACACAATGTCTGTGGTTGGTGTATCTTGTATCTAGAGACGGCGGGGGAACACACACATGTTCTCCGTAGGAGGTTTTAGAGTGGGGGGTGTGTGTGTGTGTGTGTGTGCGCGCGCATGTACAGCAGAGACTGGAACATCATGTACAGAATGCAGTGTGTACATTCAGCTGCACCAGGTTCAGAGTGAAGCATGTGTGTGTGTGTGTGTGTGTGTGTGTGTGTGTGTGTGTGTAGGTGGTGCTGGTGGTAAAGGTGTGTGGGGAACGCCGGGAGAGGTGTACGACGAGGAGGAAGTTGATGTCCGGGACCCCAATTATGATGAAGATCAGGTAAAAAAAAAAAACGGGTTTGTCCCAGCACCGGGGTGGTCCGGCCCGACGTCAGTCTGGGGTTGGGGGGGAAACACACACACACACACACACACACACACACACACGGTCGCCTCCATTGCTTACTTGGGCTCAGAAAAGAGTCGTTTCTATGGAAACACACAAACTCCTGAACAGCTTTCGGATAGAACTAGTTATTATGTGGTCAGCTCTGTAAAATGACAGGGAAAGTTCGATAAACACAAATAGAGTTAAACAAGCAGAAGCTCATAATTACTGTCATTTCTACGTCATGTGACCAGGCTGTTTTCATTTAAACAGTCCCGCTAAGACTGCAATAGACTGCAGTTTCACTCCTTTAGCTGAGCCTCTAGCTGATCGGCATAAAATGGCCAAAAAAAAAGATTAAGTAAGGAATGTCCAGAAGTGTTTTATGCCTCTAATACCACAGCAGTTTGCCACGGATTACATTTATAAAAAAAAATTACTTCCCTCCCTCGTGGAGTACATGAGCAAAAAGATCAGAAACCGCAGAGCATAAACTCCTGTCTTGCAAATGTTGTGAACTGTAACAAAATTTCCCTGTTGACCCTGTAAGATAAAATTGATTATTATTCACTATATAATGACTAAGTGTGTCTTAAGCTACTTAAGCCACATCTCTGAATAAAATCGAATGTGTATTTGCCCGAAGAGTACATTTTCTTTTATCTAATGATTTATTGAAAATAAATCATGAAACCTCTTTTTGCTCGAGTCGTCCGAGTTATACGTATGAGAGAGAGCTGTTTAATACAAGTGTCGTATAACAGCAATAATTATTCAGTAGCTATAACTGTGTCTCGTACAGGAGAACTGTGTGTACGAGACGGTGGTGCTGCCGCTGGACGAAGACGACTTCACTCGATCCGTCACGCCCATCGTCCAGGAGTACTTTGAGCACGGGGACGCCAACGAAGTAGCGGTACGGACGAGGGAGTGACGTCTCTCAAATCCTTTGCTTAAGCGCTCGGCCCAGTCCCGTTTTCAGAAATGGCCGTGGTGAGGTGTTTGGTGCAGGATTACACGCTAATAGTGAGCCAGTCTGTCAGTCACCTGTACTTTGAAGCATTTCCAGGTTTACTTGCCTGACTCCAGCAAAAGCAATAAAGCCCTCAACGTTTTAAACATGTCCTCTGAGTTGCCAACAACTTTTGCTAGCTTGGTTAGCCGGCTTGTTTACTGGTTAGCCTTTTTATCATGTCAGTAGGTCATTATTAGTTCAGTCAGGTGACCAATGAAAGTCTTTTATACTCAGAATAACATTAGCAGAGCACAATAAAGGCATCGTTGGCACCCCCACGTCTCGCTAATATAAGCGAATCTGTATTAGCTAGAAAACAACTGGGACTATATCCGTAACTACGCATCTCGCCCAAAACCCACTAGCTGCTCAATTTAATTTATTTAACTTTGCTTGCTACATTGCTCGGTTAGCTGGGTGCAACTGTGAAGTAGCTGTTTCTTCTTTTATTTTTATTTTTTTTATTCTCTCTCTCTCTCTCTCTCTCTCTGTGTGTGTGTGTAGGAGTTGCTAGGCGAGTTAAATCTGGGCTCCATGCGCAGTGACGTCCCGCTCCTGGCCGTATCGCTGGCGTTGGAGGCCAAGGCGAGTCAGCGAGAGCTCACATCCCTCCTGCTGTCGCGTCTGTGTGGCCGAGTCCTCAGCCGCTCCGACATCGAAGCCTCCTTCCACAAGCTGCTGAAAGAGCTGCCTGACCTGGTGCTGGACACGCCCACAGCGCCACAGGTAGCAGGATATGGCAGGAGATATCCATCAAACCTGAGGGTTATTTACCCAAAAAAAAAAAAAAAAAAAAGTACTGTGGGAGTGGCCTAATATTCTAATGTGATGCTTGATTGACATCCCTCACACAACTCGAAGAACTAAACACACAGCTCACACAGCCGTGTGTGTACATGTAGTGCAAGTTCAGCACTTGGGATAAAACACACACACACACACAGTGGGAGGGTAGAATGTGTGTGTGTGTGTGTGTGTGTGTGTGTGTGTGTGTGTGTGTGTGTGTTGAGCTGAGCTGAGCTGGTTTTGTTCAGATTGGAACAGCAGAGGCAGCTCTTTTCTCTCATCAGGGCCTCTCGCTAAATGCAGAACAAAACACGCGCCACTGGTCATCCCCTCGCTGTCTGAGTAAACAAGGCAAATGACCCGCAACAGCACGCGTACACACTCCACCTGACTGCAGGCTGAACCATTTCCTCACTTTTTTTTTTTTTTTTTTTTTTTTTTCTTTTTTCTTCTTCTTTCTTTATTCCGCAGACATCTGGAAATCCCCTGTGGGTTAACACCCGTATTTTCCAGACTAGAAAAGGTTTATCTAATTTCTCAGCACTAAACATCACTTTTTTTATATTGACTTCATAATGACGTGCTGTATTTACAGGCTGAAGTGCACCAAGATTCGGTCAGTACAGTGCCAGACTACAGCAACTTAACAGGAACGAGGGGAAAAAAGCTACTTGGAGATGTGGTTTCTTATACATAGTCTTAATTCTCATCAGCCTCTCTCTCACACCTCTCTAAGCCGAGTTTATCCAAGCCTTTCATGCTTAAATTATTAATACACATCTTTTAGATTTAATTTATTCTTTAGACAAATGCATGATGTACGAGTTTCAATTGTCTAAATATGTAAATATTATTAAAAAGTAAGACTAAAAAAAAGGCTAAAACAGTATCTCTGAAATAAATAAATAATCTTCCAGTATCCGAATCTTTTAATGCTGCAGACCAAAAAAAAAAAACGTAGAAAATATTATTTCTGAACATACAAAATTCGCACCGTTTAAGACAGTTGGGTTTTATTAATTTACAATAATGCTGTCGAGGTTTTGGAGGTTTCAGATTGTTCAGTGTGATTGTCAGTGTGTCTCTGCTGCAGTAGAAAACTGCTCTTTTTTTTCTTCTTCTCTTTCCCCCAGTTCAGAACTGTACAGTCAGGAAACTGAAAGTGATGATCAGATAAAGCTCACATGATCAACCACAGACCTGACTGTTGTAGCCTCTTAAGATATTAATATGCAAGACAAAACTTGCTAAATACATTTAAGGAACACAAGCATGATTGAATATGCTCACTGGTCACTGCTCCAAGTCACTATACTTATTTTTATTTATTTTTTAAATAAATATACTGTAAATATACTGTTAATATGATGGCACAAGTACCTAAAAAATATTCCAGTGGTTGCTCTTTTGAGGCATATTTGTGTTTTTATATTTGCATATTTTATTGCACTTATTTTTTTTACTACTACTGTTTACTGTCTACTGTCTTTTGTGACTTTTAAATAATTTTTCTCTGTGCTTGCAGCTGGTTGGTCAGTTCATTGCCAGAGCGGTAGCGGATCAGATTCTCTCGGAGAGCTACATCGATGGCTATAAAGGAAGAGTGGACTGCGAGCATGCCCGGTATGCCTTCATCAAGCACACGCCCACCGGGTGGGGTTTCAGAAATGTATACAATACAGTATATACAATACAGACGCACTTAGGAATTGCCAGTTGGTACGTCCCTCTTATGTACTTTCATGAAAAAAACAAAAAGATCCAGCAGTTCAGTCCTTTTTGTTCACGTACACTGGAACTTTTTGCTTTGTACAAATTGACTTCGTACTGTTTGAAAGAATTCCAACTTTTTTTTTTGTCGGACTTATTTGCATCTTAGACTTTTTCCTGTCTGGTTGTTGCATATGTACGTCCTGCAGTTTACTTCAGGACTAAGTAAATAATTTCCCCCCGTTATTAAGCACTAAGTGGGATTGAGGATTTGGTCTGTTTACTCATCAGACTTGCTTTCAGTCCAGACTTGGTGAATGAGAAGGTTCTGCATTAGGGGACATGAGTTTTGACTTTTTTTTAGATCCGCTTTACGTTACATTTATCTGTGGTTACAAATTGGATCGGATTAAAATTAGATTTCTAGACAACTCGGTTTGACCAGTTAAATTGGATTTCCTGTTTTTTTTTTTGTTTTTTTCCCCTCATCATTAAGTGTGTTGATTCTTGAGGTCAGACATTTGCAGCAGTGAGAGTGAACACGGGGGCAGGTTAGAGGAAGGACGGGATCAGAGCCTGGAGCCCTGAAGACCTGCCCTTTCTCCATCCTCTGGTTAAAAACATGAGGATTTTTATGGCTGTTCTGTGTGTTGAATATGTTAATAATCCACAACTCTGTGTGCACTTCATTACTGTAACAGCTGACAGGATCGTGCAGCCCAGGAGTGGCTCATTTTCACAGTTTGGAGTATTTTGCTTGTTATATTTGTCTTCAGGTTTGATATCAGTGAGCTTGGCTGGGGTTTCATATCTGCCTTATTTACTCTGGTGCATTAAATCCTGAACTTGCTGCTTTATGTAGGATGTATTTAGAGATTAAATTAGTCTTCGTTAATAAACAGAAGGCTGTTTTCAGTTCATTTGTTATAATAAATAGATTTTGTACACAGATTGGTTGAATGAATGTGGTGTTAAATAATTATGGTTATCATTTTAGCTGTTGTTATTCAGCCCTGGCCGGTTTGATTGACAGCTGTGCGTTTGACTGACAGGGCTGCTCTGGACCGCGCTGCCGTACTGCTAAAGATGAGCAAGGAGGCAGGACTTAAGATGGATAACCTCTGGGGCTCAGGGGGAGGCCAGAGACCTGTCAATCAACTCATCAAAGAGGTCAGGACTCCGCCCACCCAGTGTTGTATCGTAACACTGAAAGACCGATTTTGCTTTTTATGTAATAAATTTCTGGATTAATAATGTAATTTAGCATTATGGGAAATATGGAGTTAATTTATTGGGTTATTTTCTAGTTTTAGAAACTTTTATAATAAATAACGTTTACGCAATAATAGATTTTGTCAGATAACAGGATGAGCAGATGTTTTGCATGATGTCTTTTTAATGTTACTTTAATTTCACAACCTCTTGTGCTTAATTATAGTTATAATCTATTACAGTTTCAAGCATGATTTGAAAAGTTCATTATATAAAAATTTATTTTAAATAAGTACATTCTGTGCCGTTACAGTCCTGTTTAACAAATGTAGTGGTCCATGTTGCGCTAAAGAACACCGTGTTCCTAACACCTGAGCCTCCTCAGCTCGTGCTTATCTCCCTCCAGTGGACTGAAATGTGCTGCCCAAAGTGCAACATAGAGCTGAGTGCAAAGGTTTGCATTCCCCCATGGTTTTGAATGTTTTGAAGATGTTAACGTGGGCGTGTCCAACAAGACGAAACCATGGCAAACCATGACTGTCTTCAGACCTGCTTTGAAGAAGCCAATAGTGTTCACTGAGGTTTTCAGAACTGCTCAGAGGAAACGAAAGTGGTTGTGAATCCACCCTTTTGCCTTTCATAACTGCCTTCAGATTATTAGAGAATAGTGAAGTCAGATATTATTATTTTTTTCCATGACTAATATCATGGCATGTCGCCACACTAAATGTCTTGTTGCTATAGATTCGGTTTCTGCGTCGTCTTTGTGCAGAGGGTGTGCAAACTTTTGCACCTTCACATTTCATACACGGACGTAGCATGGCTCGTGACGTGGGATTTTTTTCTGTGCTGTTTATTGGAAAGTTCTTGTATAGAGGATTATTTGCTGTTGACTTAGTGCTGTAGAGCTGCTGAAGTCCGACTGCGTGCTGTGTCTAAAGAACTTCAGAGGACGGTACGTGTCTCACTTCCTCAGGTAAACCTGCTGCTGAAGGAGTACGTGCTCTCGGGTGACACGGCGGAGGCGGAGCGGTGTCTGAGGGAGCTCGAGGTGCCGCACTTCCATCATGAGTTTGTCTACGAGGTGACTCTTGCACGAATCGTTATCTTGGCACGGTTTTATCCGTGATTTTAGCTACCATCGTCATTACCTCATCTTGCTCTGTCTTGCTCATCATCTCGTAGGCGATAATCATGGTTTTGGAATCCAAAGGAGACACGACGCTCCAAATGATCCTGAAGCTGCTGAAATCTCTCTTCGACTCTTCCGTCATCACTCTGGACCAAATGAGAAGGGTACGACGCCACCTGCTGGCCACATTCGTGTTCCTCTGCAGCTGCCAGCCCACAAACACAATTTTTTCAATTTAAGAAGTATTATACTCAAGGTGTACAGCATAGAGATGCTGTATAGCGTTAACTAGTTGGAACAATTCCTGTTTTTACTCCCGACAGGGTTACGAGAGAGTGTATATGGATATTGCTGATATTAATATCGACGTGCCGTGTGCGTACTCTCTACTGGAGCACTTTGTGGACAAGAGCTTTAGTGCTGGAGTCATTGACAAAAAACTCAGAGACCTGTGTCCATGTCGGTAAGTGTGCCACATCCTTTTATTTATTTATTTTTAAAAAATTTAAACCTAATTTAATTCACAGTGATAAATTGTATTACACGTCCTTTAAATGTGAACAAAAAGCTCTAGTATTCGAGTCAAAAGAGTTTTGCTTTGTCAATTCTGCCATTAAAGTGAAATCTCAATCCCAGATTTTAACCCTCAAATACAAATATAATGCACAGAACAGTTTCTGGATACAGAATTGTAAACCATGCACGGTTTTTACTTCTTTCCCAGAGGAAGGAAGAGGTTTGTCAGTGAAGGAGATGGCGGACCTCTCAAACTCGAAACCTACTGAGTCCACCACTTCCCGTGTCCACCTTGTCTGCTGCGTTTTGAGGAAACTAGCGCTACTCGTCTAAAAACTGCATACGTGTGTGTATATCCTACAGGTTTAGGTGTATATATAATCTCCTCCTGACAAGAACGCAGAGCTTACGCAAAGGAACAAGGCTATGGAATAACCCAAACACACACGCACACCTTTCTGAGGTGACTAGATAAGCTAAAACGCTGAAAAAGTGCCACACTTTGAAGTGACCGAGTCATTCCAGGTTTTGTATTTCAGTTCACTGCCACTCAGCATATTTAACTGAAGATCCCCTTAGCTGGATAACTTGAGCCGGATGTCATTTAACCTGTCTTAATTTATCCAGCCTGTATAATCTGTTTGCTTTGCAAGTTCCACTTTGTGAACTGTCTCTACTCCCTGTTTATAGAGTCAGTAGGTTTGTGTTTGTGATACCTTCATGTTGGTTTGAAGCTTTTTTTTTTTCTCTATTTTTTTATTTTTTATTTTTGTTTCCCTCTCCAATCTGCCTGAACTTTTTCACGTGTCTTTGTTTCCCCGCTCGGTCTAACAAAGACCCCGTTACTGGATGCACCTGACAACAAAATGGCGATACAGAGAAATGTGAACCGATCGGGATTATTTCACACAAACGTTGTCGAAAAACATTATTTTTATATTTTCCAAACACTGACGTGGGCATATTTACCGAATGTTCTCGCTCTTTGTTGAAAATGGTTAAGAAATAAATAAAGGTTAAAGTAATGGTTTGTGTTTGCATTGCTTATTAAGACTTAATTGACTGAGTTCTAGTGTCCAGAAGGTTATGAGATGGAATCCCAGGACTGCTGGCGAGACTAAGGGAAAGGGAAGCCCTTAAAATGCTTGGACTGAAAAAGGTGCGTGTGTTTTACTATTACTTTATTTATTTATTTATTTATTTATTTAAAAAAAAAACACTCCACTGCTACTTTATTTGCTCTAAGCATTAAAACCATCCGGTCGTATTCTAGTTACATATCCATACACATGAAATTAGCGTACTGTATATAATGCTGCTTTCGACTTAACTCGCAAGTCCGAACTCGGAATTGTCATTTCGAGCTACGGAGATGCTTCTGTGAAAGCATGTCTTGTTTGCCAGTTAACACTAGTGATCATGAGATTGTTGTGATGCATTTACTTTCTCAGACCAGCAGATTACTGTCAGTTCTATAGACGTAACCAATGCACGTGTCCTGTGTTGACTGACCTGAAGTATTACTGCTATAAGTTGTATTTTATTTACAGTTGACTCTACAAGCAGCCATGTTGACATGACGTCTCCTGCTGAGCTCAGGGTAAATGAGACTTTCCGAGTAGGAATTCCAAGCCGAGAAGGCGTTTTCTTTGGTTTTTCCTAATTGCAGGTCGGAAATTAGTTGTGAGCTTCAGTCGAACGAATAAGTTCCTGAAGCCTCGTAACAGTGAGAGCATTAAGTGTGTGGGGAAGAATTTCCTAATCACTCTAGGAATATAACATCAGCTTGATCATGGCATGGTTTAAAAAAAATCTAAGTATAGAGAGGTGATTTCAAAATGGTTTATAATTATTTAATCTTTTTCCACTTGCATATTTATTCGCTGTCTCAAAGGTTGCCCAGCACTTGACTTCCTCCTCCGACTCTCCACTATCAGCTACTGCAGTGTGCCACCAGTATGAGTGGATCAGCTAGAGCACTGATGGTGTTGCTGCTGTTTTAAACACCTCAGGGTCACTGCCGCGTTGAGAAACAGTCCATCAGCTACACGTAACCGCGACGTGGTTACCATGCGACACTGGGAACATGCACTGTACGTGGACATGAGCTTTTGTTATCTAACTGAACATGACCAGCCTTAGGAGTGTGTAGTAATAAAATGCAGTAGGTTTAAACAACCCAGTAGCTCTGCTGTACCTGATCCACTACCATGTTAGTCTCCCTGCTGCACTAAGAATAAAACCCAAATATCGGCCCAGTGGTGGAAACTTTCCATTGATGGATTGTAAAGAGGGGTGCCAATACATTTGTGCGTAATGACAGAAAGGTTGGTCAGTAATCGTATACATATGGTAAGTAAGGTAGGAGAACCTGATCAAATGCCCAGTATGTGTGGTTACAAGCTCGTGTACATCGTGACATGTTTATGATGTAGACGTCAGGGTGATCTCTACAATAAACTCGTAAATAAATGTTACAAATCTCTGCTCTTCTCACCCACCATTACAAGCTTCAGGTAAAGAATTATGTCTATTTAAAATGTTTTGAATGTAATTCTAGTTTACAAAAGCAATATCCTGTTACACGGTATGTGTGCGCGCTCAGACGCTGGTAACTCAGTAATGAATGTTTATGGTCACTCAGGTATTTACTACACGTGCGCACACACACACACAGTTGTGTGTTGAGGTGTGTGTTCATTGGGCCTTGTTTATCTTTTTAGTAAAGATGTGTGTAATTGTTTTTGTGTAAGCCAAATAAAACTTAATGTCCTCCACATTAACACGAGTTTCAGAAATACTGATTTTCTCGGTGCTGATGAAAACCCAGCTGCTTTGCATTAGGCGACGCCCACAAAACTCCATAAAAGGCAAAGCTCACAGAGCTGAAATGAAGAGTAAACGGCAAAAAAAAAAAAAAGTCAGTACAGCTACAGTTCTTCTTAATTAAAGGACTGGTTTTATTTGTCTTATATTATAGATTTGTGGTGGCTTTCTTTAATTCTTTTCGAATGTAACATTGGTGATGTTGATGCCTTTAATATAAAACGACTGGGTTTCACAGACTTTGTGCTTGACAGCATTAGCCGTGTATAACATAGCTGTAACCCGTCGACATTTTGACGATTTAAAGCCGATCAATCGGTTTTACGTTAGTCTTCTTATGCATTCATTTACACACAGTCGGCAGAATGAGTAGGTTACGAACGCTTTTCCAAACTTACGGGATTTTCATAAGTAACAGATTTCTTCTGTAAATGCTCCTACGAATGATTTAGGAATAAGTCTGTTTATATCCCGCATTGAACACGAGCACATGGCTGCAACACCAAATATCACTACATGAAGACAAAATGGTGGCACTAATTCATTACGGTGATATGTTATGATATCAGGTTGTGACGGAGGTGCGCACTTCATCCCCTCGGGACGCGCCCTACTGCGCGCGCTCCTGCTGCTCCCTGTTAGCCGCTTCCTGCTGCCTGATGAGCTCCTGCGCCTCCTGCTGCATCTTCTCCAGCTTCTCCAGTGTCACCGACTTCAGAGCCAGCAGCTTAGGTTTGCACAGGACCAGCGTCGGGACGTCCTCCACCGACAGCTGACCTACACACACACACACAGAGAGCTGTGGTATACATTTTCATAACCTGCAAGTAAAAGGGTTGTATAGCTGTCTTGCTAGGAAGTTAGATGCGACTCCTGTGTTGTTATCTTGCTACATTTCAGAATAGGACAAACAAGTACCAACGAAAACGTTTGTGTGTGTTAAATATAACAGAATATTATATTTTAGATGGGTGATGCTGGATAGCATACAAATTATAAATCTTTATTATAATTAGAAAAGGAATGAATGGTGTCGATTCAGTTTACCTTGTTTAGGTAAAACCTCTCTGAACACTGACTTCACTTCAGGCATCCTCTATAAACCCTTTTAATAGAGAAAGTGGCAAAAACAAAGGAATAAATATAAATAACTTTGACATGAAATCCAGTAAAATGTATATATATATTTATAAGGTGGACTTGTTGAATACTGATGCAGGGCAATGTAGAGCACAGGACACAATAACACAGGGAGAGATTAATTATCGGCTCATTCGCATAGCGCGGTATTTCAGTATCGAAACATCGTGATCATGAAAAACAAACGATATATCGCTCAGCACTAAACTGCCTGCTTCCTTCCTTAATACTTCCTGCTCTGTGATAAACTGTGTTCAGTGGCGTTTATATTAACCGCCATTTTAGACTCGAAGCGTCTGTCTTAAAGTTTAATTTTCCGAACTTAAATTTAATTAAAAAGATAATTAAAACGATTTTTTAACTTCTCTATCTCAGTTATCTAGTAGCTAAACATCTGACGCTAACGTTAAGCTCTTTAGCTTTACTCTCAGGTTATTTTTTTATTATTGTTGTTGTTATTATTATTATTATTATTATTATTTCAATACCAGCTACAAAATGGCGGCTCTAAAACTGACGTAAACCTACAATTCGGTTGTATGGAAAAACAAATACATAATATTGTAAGATTACCGTAGTGTTGTTTCACTCAGGAGTCTCTCCTTGGCCGAATCCCGAATCGCTTTCTCTTCGTTCTGAAGTGCACTACATGACGTGTCGAAGTTATTCCTTCGTGCGCTATGTAGTGCACCTTAATAGGGAGCAGGAAGGGATTTGGGATACGGTCTTGGATAAGCGGTTGCTAGGGCGCTGCGCTTCTTCTTCGTCGCTGTGTTCTGGAAACAGAGTGCGGTTCGGTGCTGCCACCTGGCGGCCATGCCGGCATGTTACACGTGTTAATTACATAAACGAATCCGTTTGTGTATAAATATGTCTAGGAATAAAAGAATAATAGAAAAGAATAGAAATAAGCATATGTTAAGATAAAAAAAAAATCCATACGCTATTATGTTAAAAATATTAAATGCTCAGTTTTCACTTATGTATATGATCATTGTGTAGAGCACAGATTTATGAAAATAAATAAAAGGCTATCACATCATGTAACCTGAATGTACTTTCAGAGTGAGTTAGTGCCCAAAATAAAGAAACTGGGCCCTGAGGATGTTGATCCTGAGAGAATAACAAGCTAAAAATAAAAGTCCTGAAAAGCTGTTGTTAGGATGTAAAGAGCATCTGGGGGCTGACAGTTGATTTCATTTATACCCAAGGTACAAATTAGCGGCTTATTTTGTAGTCTATATTTGTAAAAAAAAAATTATGTGATTTAAAAAAAAAAAACGTACATATATGTTTAAGCTCAAAATATCACTCTGTAAATGTGTTCTTTAATTTATAGTTATTTAATTTTTATGAAGGGTGCCAATAATTTTGGAACTTACGGTTTTTAAAAGAATATTTCCAATTGAATTTTTATTTACTCTTACATTTCTACACTTACATCTTTATTTTGGTTTATATACATCGTAGAGTTGGTAATTTGTTGCACATCTTTTAAAGAATATTTGTATTATTATTATTATTATTATTATTATTCTTATTATTATTATTATTTACTTTATTAACAATTGTGGAGCAGGGCCTAATAAACTACATATAAAAATATCCTGAGAGGGGTAGTGGCTGTATATATTTTTTTAGAATAACTTTAATTTGAGACAGTAAACTCACTTTTGAGGTAAATACGTGTAAGAAAAAAGAAGTGTTTAGGAAATCTCGCGATAATGTCGCGTGTCTATGCAGCTTACTTTACAATATCTCGCGAGGTTTTGGGGATGAAACATGGCATGCGTGTGACGCCATCGCGCAGGCAGGGAGGAGGGGGCGTGGCT
>CM074998.1:15891690-15914613 GCA_037576825.1 Pangasius krempfi
ATTCTCGGCGGCATTAACCTTTCCGATGCTCTGATCTGAGCTTGGACCGACAACTCACGCTGTCTCTCTCTCTCTCCCTCTCTCTCTCTCTCTCTCTCTCTCTCTCTCTCTCACACACACACACGGCTCACACAGGAATGAGAAGTGTGCAAGGAAAGCAGATCCCTGTGCCTGACTTTTTATGAGCAACGCTTTTATACACACGGATTCGTTGTCTAAGGAATCCATAAATTCGTGGTTGTATAAACACACAGCTGAAGCGGCTCACGCTCGTGAACACACAGACACACAGGCACCGCACGCGGAGGTTCAGGTCTGCACGCAAAAGTGTACTCCGTGCACCGTCATCGTCGCGCTAAGGCGGCTTCGGACATCTGGAGAGGATCTGATTCACGCCCTGCTTAGCTAAGAGCGTATTAGCGGAAATCAACATGCCCTGACGTCGACCTGTTAAATTCCCAAAGCTTTTCAGACGCACGTTAAAAGGAAGTTAATAAATGTCTCGCCCTAGCAGCGTGGAAATCAGAATTAAGAATTTAACCAAAGTGTTCTATTAACTACTCGGAGGTATCTTTAGTAACGGGTGTTTTTTTTTTTTTTTTAAACAGCTCAGCGTGAAAGATGCGACCTCTGCCGACTTCTTTGTCTCGCCCTGTTCTGATTCAGTCGAGGGAGTTTCTACAGTTCAGACAAGCATGAGGCTACTCGCCTCCTCGTTCATCAGCCGGCTCCGTCGCGCTCCTCTCCCCCTCACGGAGTGTTAATGGACGCAGGAGCGCTTGGGTGTCGCCGTCCATCATCATACGCACGCACACTTACGCACGTGCACCGGTATGTACGAACGCACTGAGGTATAGCAGCGACTTTACAGCTTTTTATCTGAGTTCTGAACGAGAGGAGCGAAGAAGAAGGAGGAGAGAGAAAGAGACTAAGGGTCTCATGCTCCATCCGGCCAAAGTGCTTTCACCATGAGCAGCGCTTTAGGCAAAGACAAAGACTGCAAAGAAAAGGAGGCCAAAGCGCTCACGGGTAAGGAGCGCGACAAGGAGCCCAAGGCGCCCGCCAGCCTCGGGAAGGAGGGCAAGGAACCCAAAACCAAAGGGAAAGACGCCAAAGATGGGAAGAAGGACGCGAGTGGCGCGCCGCCGGCTGTCGCTTTCTCCGTGGACAACACGATAAAGCGGCCGAACCCGGCGACGGGCACGCGCAAGAAGTCCAGCAACGCCGAGGTGGCCAAGGAGCTGGTCAAATGCCGCGATGAGAACTCGACACGCCTGGATCTGTCCAAGCGCTCCATCCACCTGCTCCCGTCATCCATCAAGGAGCTGACGCTGCTCACCGAGCTCTACCTGTACAGCAACAAGCTGCAGAGCCTCCCGGCCGAGCTGGGCTGCCTCTCGGGCCTGGTGACGCTGGCGTTGAGTGAGAACTCGCTCACCAGCCTGCCGGACTCGCTGGACAACCTGAAGAGGCTGCGCATGCTGGACCTGCGGCACAACAAGCTGCGGGAGATCCCGGCCGTGGTGTACCGCCTCACGTCCCTCACCACACTGTACCTGCGCTTCAACCGCATCACCGCCGTCGAGAAGGACATCCGCAACTTGAGCAAGCTCACCATGCTGAGCATCCGCGAGAACAAGATCAAACAGCTGCCCGCCGAGATCGGTGAGTAAATCCGTAAAAAGACTGAAGAGTGTGTGTGAGAGTGAGAGAGTGTGTGAGAGGGCTCAAAGTTCTGTGCTAGTAACCGAAACCACTTTCTAACAACCTTGAAACAAGTCCACTAACACTTTAACTGCTCCTGTCCCCAGATTCCTTTGAAGTTACTAATAAACCTGCAAAAAATGTGTGTTTATTATAATAATAATAATAATAATAATAATAATAATAATAATAATAATAAAAATCTCTTTCCCAGTACAGTAAAGACAACGAAAGAACACTCCTGCCAATGAAAACGTCAGATTAGCCAATCAGCATATTAATATCGAATGATTGACAGTTCCCCAATATTAACAGTACTCCCCTGGAAGCTCCGCCCCTTCCCCCTCAATCTCCCATGAGTCTCGTCTCCTCGCGGTTTTCCTTACGCGGGACCCTCAGTTCCACAGTGTTTTGAGTTTGTGAATGTGAAACAGTAGCTAGTGATGTACGTGTGACTGAAATGATCTGACTGTAAAGTTAAAGTACGATGTTTGGGCTGTAAATAGCACCATTTTCAGCAGAAAGAGAGAAAGAACAAAAAACAGGGCTGTGAGGACGTTTGTGAATCAGCGATGGGTCATTTCAGTGCCGAGGTTTATGCCCTGTGTGTCTGCACACCACATTTGTAACAGGAACAGTTGATGAGTTGTAACGTGTACGCTTACACAGGCCTAGGATCAGTGGATGTACCGTATGCATTAGATTATCTCCTGCACTTGTGTGATCTCTCTCTCTCTCTCTCTCTCTCTCTCTCTCTCTCTCTCTCTCGCCCTACAGGAGAGCTGTGCAACCTGATCACTCTGGACGTGGCCCACAATCAGCTGGAGCACCTTCCTAAAGAGATCGGCAACTGCACACAGATCACCAACCTGGACCTACAGCACAACGAGCTCCTGGACCTCCCTGAGACTATCGGTGCTCACACACACACACACACACACCTTCACTCAGCAGATCACTGCATCTCCTTTATCTCCTTTACTCACTGTAACCCCTTATTACTGGTCTTTAAACCTCGTGATCGTTTAGCACCTTCATCCGTCGCTGATAAACACTGTTCCACATCGTGTCTTAGGCTCGTTCTCGATGTTCCACTTGCCAAACCTGAAGAGAGATGAAGCAGCTTTTTCATTTTTGTCCACCAAAACTCTGGGACACAAACGTTAAGCCGTTAAATTTGCCAGGATCCAGCTATTATTTCACTTACTTTTACATCAACTTTATTTTATTTTAATTATATAGTTTTATTTACTTTATACGCTTCTCATTACTTAAAAAAATATTAGTTTTCTTCTTTTCCTCAGTGCTAGCATTTATTGCGTTATTATGATTTGCCTATTTTACTGTTTTTCATTTTTACATCACACTGTAAAGCACTTTGAGCTTTAACCGTATAAAAGGTTTTATATAAGTAAAGTTTCTTCTTCTTCTTAGTAACACTTGTGTGTGTTTGCACTGGTGCAGGCAATCTGTCGAGTATAAACCGTCTGGGGCTGCGGTACAACAGGCTGTCGGCGATCCCCCGCTCGTTAGCCAAGTGTCGGGAGCTGGAAGAGTTAAACCTCGAGAACAACAACATCTCCGTGCTGCCTGAGGTGAGAGCCGGACGCCGTACTCTCCCCTCCTCTCCTCTCCTCTCCTCTCCTCTCTTCTCTCCTCTCTTTAACACTAGCTACGTTTCCATCAAGGAAAAAAAACGTTACTTCAATGATCAAGTGTAACCTAACCCTCGGCAAATTGCTGTAGCGTAAGAGGAATAAAACACTTTATTCATTGGAAGATGTAGGAAATTAAACAACGTTAGGCTGACGGCGGTCACTCCATCCTGTAATGATTGTTTTCCTTTGACAGCATGCCACCACGTGTTTTATAAATTACATCAAGTCGTGTTTGTTATAGATAACAAGTTGCCCGTTAGCATGATGCCATGGTACACCTACCTTACAAATCAACATGACCTCATGCTCAAGTTATTTATTTTCTTGCCCATTCCAACATTATCCCATACCTTATTAACGTAAACGCAACAACCTTCATCTCGATCTTCATCGAACACTGATCTGTTGGGAAACATTTCTGTCCAAACTGTGTGTAAGCAAGAAGAAGAAGACAGCAACCACATGACAGACGGTGAGCATCGCGTCACTGTTTAATCTCCTTACTCTTAAACCCCTGGCGCAGTGAGCCGGTGCTGACCCGATGCTCATGTAGCTGGAAACTTGCTCAGCTTGTTAACATCACTGCCTTATTACGCAGCCTCCGTTACTCCGCTGTGATGTCGTCGTTGACGCTGGAGATGTGCATATATACATAAATATATAAATATAAATAAATTATGTATGAAGCGATCATACTGTGTGGTGGTATGCTGTGCTGACGTGGTTCTGTGGTTGTCATGGCTTGTGCACAGGGTCTGCTCTCGAGCCTGGTGAACCTGACGAGTCTGACGCTGGCGCGCAACTGCTTCCAGTCGTACCCCGTGGGCGGCCCGTCGCAGTTCTCCACCATCTACTCGCTGAACATGGAGCACAACCGCATCAACAAGATCCCTTTCGGCATCTTCTCACGCGCCAAGGTCCTCAGCAAGCTCAACATGAAGGTGAGGAGATGCGGATGCTTTGCGTCGTGTAGCTAGAAATGACGTGGAAAGAGCGTAGAGGACTTTGCTGGACTTCCTTACCTGCAAATGCACACTGTATCTTCCGCTGCACACCACATGGCAGAATTTATTCTTCCTCTTCTCGTAGCTGTTCTTTATATATCAAAGACTTGTTCAGGAAAACAGCATCTTTTTATTAGCACTTGTCCATCAGATTAATTTTACAGTAGAGGAACGATATGGTGACAGTACAGCAGAATGATGGAGAGAAGACGTGTGTGTGTGTGTGTGTGTGTGTTTGTGTGTGTGTGTGTGTGTGTGCGCGCGAGAGAGAGTGTGAGAGACACCATGGTTTTTTTCCCCCCTTCTTTTATTAAAGGAGCTTTTTCACCCAAGTCAAACTTTTATTTTATTCAATTTTTTGGATAAAGGAAACGCATAGGAAAACCACTAAATGAACCATAACTGACTCACTAGACATTTCTTGCTCACACTCGGGAACAGGAAAGCCGGTAGTGATCAAATACGCTTCTTTTTCCTTTTCGTCGTCTTTATTAGGACAACCAGTTGACGTCGCTGCCGCTGGACTTCGGGACATGGACCAGCATGGTGGAGCTGAACCTGGCCACCAACCAGCTGACTAAGATCCCCGAGGACATCTGCGGCCTCGTTTCCCTCGAGGTATACACAGCGCGTTCGGTGCCTTAAACACCATTATGTGGGAATTGATACCCGACTTTCCGTAGCGTATATAACTGGGTGTGTTCAGTTGCATGTAGCTGTCCTAGTAATTAGCATGTCCTGATTCACGTTGGGATGTACGCAGATACAGTGATATCAGATTCTCTAGAATAGCCCAGGATTAAACTTTAGTGAACGACTGAATTCCGTGCACTTGTTTATTTTAAGATGTTCATGTGTTAGTAAGGGTAATTGCTACAGCAGTGTTTAAGTTGACTGGGTTAGTAGGAACTGTCGTTACTGAATATTACAGCTTTAATGAGTTTGACATCTGCTTATATTTTTAAGTGTAATTCCTTGATTGTGTGTAATCAGACATGAAGGCTCACTGTTTGTTGTTGCTGCCTCCAGGTCCTCATATTGTCCAATAATCTACTGAAGAAGTTACCTCACGGGATCGGGAACTTGCGGAAGCTGCGCGAGCTCGACCTGGAGGAGAACAAGCTGGAGTCTCTCCCGAACGAGATCGCCTACCTGAAAGACCTACAGGTACAACACACAGCTGCCCTCCTTCTCCGCCGTAGCAATTAAAGGAACATTTTTAAACACGTACTATAACTATGTACAAAAGATTTAGAGAAATGTGCTTCTTGCAAAACTCTCGTGTCGATTTTTCTTTGTAGAAACTCGTGTTGACCAATAACCAGCTGACCACGTTGCCGAGAGGGATCGGTCACCTGACCAACCTGACTCACCTGGGCTTGGGAGAGAACCTCCTGCAGCACCTGCCCGAGGAGATCGGTGTGTGTGTACACACACACTTCACAAGTGCCCCTTTGCACGTCATCTGACCTGGCCGTTAGCTTGGGTCAGAGGGGGCGTTTAGGATTGCGGGGGTTTTTTTTTTTTTTTACACCTTGGTTTGAGCGCTGAGATATTGCCTTGTCCCTCGGTGAAATGTGCTACATAATGGTGGTGGCTCAATGGTTAAGGTGCTGGGTTACTGATCAGAAGGTCTGGGGTTCGAGCCTCAGCACCGCCAAGTTGCCACTGTTGGGCCTTTAAATCCGTTTTAACTTGAGTATGCTGTAATGCGTGTGAGACAAATCATCATTATACACCACCACCACCACCATGCTCCACCAGGTTGGCTGTATGTACCTGACTGAGAACTTGGAGGTTGATCACTCAATCAATCAATCAGTCAATCAATCACTTCACACGTCTATAGTTTCATATTTGCTGTTAGGAAATGTTTTAATGGATAAGACACATTAAATCACATCAGTGCATGCAGAGTTGTGCAAGTTTCCTGATCACATGGAGGGGAAAACATTCTGTAAACTAAACATTCACCATTAAACCAACCTGCAGCAAACCACCACCACAGCATTTTCCAGCCAATCCCAAAGCGAAGCTCTGTTAGAGGCAGACTGCGTTGATTCAGTTCGCGAGAATGTGACTTTTCCATCAGACACTTAACCAAGGCGACTGGCTCAAACCCTGGGACTGCACTGAATACAAATGTTTAGAGCATCTTCAGGGTTGATCACGTAACCGGTTGCCTTTGTTTTTGGGCAGCTTGGATGATTCAGCTTGTAACAAGTAACTATCCTCAAGCACGACTATATAAATGCAGGCTATTTGTGTCAGTGAGTTGGTCTCATTGTCACAGCTAATTTTTTAAGACAGACTTGGCAACCGCGTTACTGTGCGATCACGAGTGGAGACGCACTCGAGACACGTGAATTACATCATCACCGGTTATGATAATCGTGATATTCTGCTTAAAAGGCAATACTGTGTCTAAATACAGGCTAAGAAACTAGTGAGAGCTAGCAGGTTAAATAGAACATCATGATTAGATCATGAACAGCGCTAAAAAGGTAATTACAATGCCGAGAAAATCTAATCTTGTACACGCCTACCTGAACAGAGTCCGAGCCTCGTGTGTTTAGCGCAGTACAGTGAACACGTCTGATCCAGTCTGTTCCTCTGCTCTAGGCACTCTGGAGAACCTGGAGGAACTGTACCTGAACGACAACCCCAACCTGCACGGTCTGCCCTTCGAGCTGGCGCTGTGCAGCAAGCTGTCCATCATGAGCATCGAGAACTGCCCCCTGAGCCAGCTCCCGCCGCAGATCGTCGCCGGCGGCCCGTCCTTCATCATCCAGTTCCTCAAGATGCAGGGCCCGTACCGCGCCATGGTCTGATCTCACCGTCGGAACCCAGCCAGAACCTACAACACGAACAAACAGACCAGTCCATGTGCAGTTTCAAGACATCCCCGTCACGTCAGAGAGAGAGAGCGAGAGAGAGAGAGAGAGGGAGGACACGACGACGATTATTCCCTTCATAAACCAGTTGAGGACGCAGTCACAGTCCTCCAAATATCGTACCATGCCATGATGTCATCACACACACACACACACACACAACCAAGAACTAATAATAATAATAATAATAATAATAATGCTCATGCTCTGCTTCACTGAGAGAGAGAGAGAGAGGGAGACACTGATTATTCAGAAAAAAATCACAAAAAAACCAAAATATTTCCGTTTCCTAGGTTTCTGACTAATCCCATCACACCAAACGGACCAATCGTAATCGAGCCGGAACGGAAAACATTCACACATCCGAGAGGGAAGACCAGAGCGTTCACTCCAGCGCCAATAATACGGATCTTTAAAAAAAAAACAACAACAAATAAATAAATAAAAACTTGGATTTGGACGTGTTGCTGAAGCGGCTGTGTGTTCGGAGGACGCGTGAACTCGCTGAGCACCGAAGCCACGTTGCCAACTTTGAAATCCTCTTCATTTTCAAACAGTTGTATGCAAAAACACATTTTCCTTCATCGTTTGCTGCTGCTGCCATAATCTTTTTTTTTTTCTTTTTAAAGATTGTGTTTATCCTCTTGATATTCCTAAAATTTTTTTTTTTTAATTATTATTATTCCTTTTTAACGACCATCCCCATGGTTTTGTTTTTGTACAGAGGTTGTTGGGTAAGTGCGAACAAGTGTAGTCGTGAAAACCTTTTTATATATACATATGAACATTTTATTTATGTGTGTGTGTGTGTGTATATATATATATATATATATATATATCTATATATCTATATATTTACATACACACACACACACACACACACAGAAATTGTGCCTATCCAGCAGATATGGCTGGTTCGTTTTCTGAACGTAATTGCTCTCGAGGTGTTTCATACGAAAAACGATGATTTTTGCGAAAGCATAATTTATTGAATGATTCCTTTATCTAGCATTTTTATATATTTTTTTTTTATATATTCACACACACACACACACACTGATTCCCCCCACTAGTTGATTAAACGAACGTATTGCTCGTATAATTGAGCTTTTAGTGGTTTTTTTTTTTTTTTTTTTTTTTTTTTTTAAATCGGATCAGTTAAACAGATTTAAATAATGAAATGAAGCAAAACATGAAAAGTGATGATTTCTACAACATCTTAGACAGACTGTCACTGCTAAGAGGAGGATTATCGATCAGTTCTAAAATATTTACGAGAAATTAGGCAGATCAGATTCACCAGAAAATCATGTGATGAAAAGAATTTATGAAAAATAAAGCATATCGGAGATGTTGCAGAAAAAGAAAAAAAAAATCACGCAAGTTTAAAAACTTTGTCACAAATTTCCCTGGTGATTTCGTGCTGCTCCGAGTGTGATGACGAATTTCTGATTATTTTCCTCAGTGTTCTTGTCCTCGAGCTTCAGCAGCCGACAACGTTAACCAGGAAACGTAACTCGGCTCGTCTGAAGCGCGAGAGGCTTTTTTTGGGTTTTTTTTTTTGGGGGGGATTTTTTAATTCGATTAAGCACTCGGTCTTTATCAGAAAGTCTGGTTCTTTGTGTCTCTTGCTCGCTCACACTGGCACTCAGAAAGCTCGGATCTTTTTCTTTAGCGTTTCGCTTTTATGCACTTTGTAACAAAATCCGGCATCGACTTTAAGATGTGTGTGTTTCGTGCTACCGGTTTACTCTTCGAAAGGGGGCATTTTTATCCTATAGTGAAGTATTTTACGCTTTATTTAATCACATGAACTCATTTGCATTGGTGGTTTTTTTTAAACATTTCGTTTAAAACAGAAATTTTTGGTTTGTACATTGTTTTATTAAATCTTTTTTTTTTTTTTGTCAGTTTGTCACTGTGCGTTACGAAACGTCCATATCTCTGGTATTATCATTACTTTTTGTAAAGTGTTAAAAGTTAATTACAACCCTTGATTTTTATTTTTTTTTTTCAACAATTTGAATGGAATTGTCTTTATTTAGTATTATATCAATATCAAGTGACTGTATGTTTAAAAAATTCCCGTGTAGGTTATCAGAATCTTTTTTTTTTTTTTTTAAATCGTCATGTCCACGCTCGTGTTTTATTTTGTAACTTTTTTTTTTTTTTTTTTTTACACTTTATTTTTATTTTGTGAAGATGTCTCCATCAGCAGCAGCATATCTGAAAAAGCAGAGCATGATGGACGCTGTCGCTGCTTTCGAGCTGTTGCTGGACCTCTTTAACACACACACACACACACACACACAATGCTGTACACACACGCAGAGTTACTACAGACTCGAGCGCACAGGCGCGAGCGCAGCACGGACCGTCAAACAAAAACTTGTAAAAAGGGCTTTTTTTTCTGTTCCCCGCTCGCAGACACGCCACAGGCATCGCATTCCCAGTTTTGTATAAAAGCTTAGACGAAACAAAGTGTACATTTGATTTTCCTCTTTTGTGTAATTACAGTTAGCTGTTAACGAGATGGAGTTATTATTATTGTTATGTGGAAAATAAATGCCTTCGATGAGTACCGAGTGCTCGTGTCCCATTTAAGACGTACGCTTCCTGCCTGATGTGTGCGAGATATGGACGGGACGGAGACAAGACTGTAGCGTTAATGAGGCGGTGACTGGGACCGTGACAAGGACAGGCGAGTAACTAAAACAGTGACAGAGATAGACACTGAATGAAGACAAATGAGGTGGTGACAGAGGGAGAAAGATGTGAGGGGGCAAAAGCGATGGAATGGTGATGGACACGGGATGGAGACAGAGAGGAGGCAGTGACAGATGGGGTGGTAACTAGGGTGGAGATAGCAACAGGGTGGTGACTGGGGGGACGGAGACTGGAGTAGAGACAGACGGGGAGGAGACTGGAGTAGAGACAGAGTCGGGGCGGAGACTGGAGTAGAGACAGAGACAGAGACGGGGCGGAGACTGGAGTAGAGACAGAGACGGGGCGGAGACTGGAGTAGAGACAGAGACGGGGCGGAGACTGGAGTAGAGACAGAGTCGGGGAGGAGACTGGAGTAGAGACAGAGTCGGGGCGGAGACTGGAGTAGAGACAGTCGGGGCGGAGACTGGAGTAGAGACAGTCGGGGAGGAGACTGGAGTAGAGACAGAGTCGGGGAGGAGACTGGAGTAGAGACAGAGACGGGGAGGAGACTGGAGTAGAGACGGAGACAGAGACGGGGAGGAGACTGGAGTAGAGACGGAGACAGAGTCGGGGAGGAGACTGGAATAGAGACAGAGACAGAGTCGGGGCGGTGACTAAAACAGTGACGGAGGGGGTGGAGACTAAAAATATTAGAGCTGGAATTGTGCTGGTCTCTGACTCCTCTGTCCGTGTGATCTGACTGCTGAGGGTCTGATCTCTGAGTGTTCAATAACCACTGATCAGATGATTTCAGCAGTTGTGTCTCATCCTGCTCACGGCTCTACGGCATGCTGCTGGAGGACGTGTGTGAGAGTGTGTGAGATGGATAAGACAGGAGGGAAGAGCAGGGCTAAATCTGTTTAAATCCTTGTTTTAGTCATTGTGCTCGCAGTTGTTTGAAAGAAAATGTTTTGTGTGAGTATTCAGGATGCAGGATTGTTGTGGGTGTGAGGGGTGTGAAGTGTGTGTGTGCTCATGTTGCTGTGGGAAAAGTGTAATATGAAAACTGACCAGCAGGTGTCGCTGTGCGCTCAAAGCACCAGCAACCTGTTAGACCGAGTCTGCGCAGTGCGCATGCGTGCACCTGAAACAGATGTTTGTTCTTTTCACATTAACGCGCTGTAAAACATCAGCCAAAAAAATAATAAAAAAAAAATATTTCCTCATTCTACAGCTGTACTTTCTAACTTTTAAAACGCTGATAATTTTATTAATTATTAAAATTAAAATTAATATTTACAGGGGATGAAAGTATGTACAAACTAACTGCAAAAAAAACAAAAAAACAACAAATCATCTTTAAGTTAAAAAAAGTGCAGTGTGTTCGGAATTGAAATTTATTTTATAAAAATGTTTCATTCATCATCAGCCTATACATGAAATTATTATGTATTTTTATTATATATATATATATATATATATATATATATATTTTTTTTTTTAACAACGAAAACACTGCATGTACTTTTTGGCGTTTCCCTGCCCTGACCTGTGTCTGTTGCCAAGTAACATACCCCGCCTTCCGGCGCTATCATTGGCTACATGCAACCCACCTCTCTCGCTATGATTGGCGCACTGAATTAAGAATTATAAACTATTAACCAATCGCGTGAGAGCAGGGCGGGATTGCTAGAATACGGGTAGGAAAGCAAGTAAATAAATATCGCACCCGTGGCTGGTTGCCGGGCGACGTCCAGCTTGGAGGCAGTGGGTTTTTCTGGAGAAGGAGGGAAATGAAGGAAATGAGGGGAAATGAGGGAGTGGCAGAAATCCGGAGAAAGAGGAGTACATTTGGCCACGAGCATGCAGAGGAGCAGCAGATGAATGAGATTCGAGTGAGCAGGCTTCAGGAGCTAAGGAAATGAAGGCACATGATGCTGGAGCTACTTTAAAACACAAGTTATGCGCATCACAACTACTTTTTTTCTTTCTTTTTTTCTCCCCCCCCCCTCTGTGTGCTGCCTGATTTCATCTCACAAAAGGTAAGTTGATTATTTTTATTCACTTTTTCTTTTCCCCAAGATGTTACAAGTTTTGTAAAAGCTTCATATGTCCAATATTTTCCTCTTTAACCTTAATAACTCATTTCTCTATCATTTCTGTATCATTTGTATTCCAGGACAAAGTAGTGATGTTATGAAATCCACCCACAGTCCATGACTAAGACGCGAAACCCGTTCTCCAGCATGAACTGACCACACGCTGTCGATAATTCCCCATTTGTTTCTGGACGGGAAGTGACCATGGGGGCATTGGGGTGCGTAAACGTGACCAACGGGACGAGTGGTGGTGCGCCGTACCCTCTGCAGGTGTCTCTGGTGGTGCTCGTGGTGCTGCTCATCCTCCTCACGGTGTTCGGTAACG
Source organism: Pangasius krempfi (assembly GCA_037576825.1). Lineage (NCBI taxonomy): Eukaryota > Metazoa > Chordata > Actinopteri > Siluriformes > Pangasiidae > Pangasius > Pangasius krempfi. Next base: position 15,904,021 of record CM074998.1, read on the forward strand.
TGTTGGTGGTGATCGCCGTGTTCACGAGCCGAGCCTTGAAGGCTCCACAGAACCTGTTCCTGGTCTCCTTGGCTTCGGCTGACATTTTGGTGGCGACGCTGGTCATGCCGTTCTCGCTGGCCAATGAGCTCATGGGTTACTGGTATTTCGGGCAGGCGTGGTGCGAGGTGTACCTGGCGCTGGACGTGTTGTTCTGCACCGCCTCCATCGCGCACCTGTGCGCCATCAGCCTGGACCGCTATTGGTCCATCACGCAAGCCGTGGAGTACAACCTGAAGCGCACGCCGCGCCGCATCAAGTGCATCATCCTCGTCGTGTGGGTCATCGCCGCCGTCATCTCCTTCCCGCCGCTCATCACCATGGAGAAGGAGGGAGAGCAAGAGGTGGGGCGTCCCCTGTGCAAGATCAACCAGGACAAGTGGTACATCATCTCGTCCTGCATCGGCTCCTTCTTCCTGCCCTGCGTCATCATGGTGCTAGTTTACATTCGCATCTACCAGATCGCCAAGAGCAGGACCAGAGGAAGAGAAAGAAAAGAAGAGGAAGAGCGGAGGAAGAACAATGCTAAAAAGGAGGAGAACGGTGATGGACAATGCCACGAGAAGCTCAACGGCAAGGAGGACGACAAGGACAAGGACGACGTCAATGGTGTGGACATGGAGGAGTCGTCCTCGTCCGACCACAAGGACGACCACAACGCTTGCTCCAGCAAGAAGAAGCGAGCCAAAGGCAAGACCAAGCTGAGCCAGATCAAACCCGGGGACGAGACGGACAAGCGGTCCACGCGACAGAGCGCCAATCGCGGCCGCTGGAAGGGCCGCCAGAACCGCGAGAAGCGCTTCACCTTCGTCCTGGCCGTCGTCGTCGGCGTCTTCGTCGTCTGCTGGTTTCCCTTCTTCTTCACGTACACGCTGACGGCGCTCTGCGACTCGTGCTGCGTTCCCACCACGCTCTTCAAGTTCTTCTTCTGGTTCGGCTACTGCAACAGCTCGCTCAACCCCATCATCTACACCATCTTCAACCACGACTTCAGGAGGGCTTTCAAAAAGATCCTGTGCCGAGGAGAACGCAGGCTCGTGTGAATCGGACAGAATTCTGGTGTTTTTTCTTTCTTTTTTTAATCTCAGAGTTGCTCTTCTACACAGATGTGGGGTCAGCATGTCATTGTGAACCTGTTCTGATTCCCGCGTGTTTTACAGCCAGTACTGAACACGGTGTGCACGCTTACACCATCTACACCATCACCAACGACGATGAGGGGAAAAAAAAAAGCCAAGGACAAGCCAAGGACAGGGCAGGAGGGTCGTGTGAATCGGACGCCGCCGCTTCAGCGTTGGAGCTGACGTTGCTCTTTAACACCAATGTGGGATTCACTTCCCTTTTCGAACTTTAACCTACAATCCATTATGACAAAGCAAACACGAGGTCACGTCACTGTAAAGAGAGCAACTTCCCACCGTTTTTTTTTTTTTTTTTTTTTTTTTTTTTTACAGCTTGTACAGAACACAGTGGACTGTGATTTAACGATACAGAATTAGTGTGATTGATTGTGAGCTCACCAACCAGAGGGGAAGTGTGTACAGTAAACAGTAATGCACGTCGCGCTGTTGAATTATCGGCCCGTGATTTGACACCTGCTTTTGTATTATAACATCAATAGAGTGATAAGAAGAAAATGTCCTCCGGTGCTTTGCTCTGTAAATATCACAAATCACACAGTGGGAACCTGCGAGCACGGCACACACACCTGGTCATTCTCAATAGCGCGAATAGCCCTGATGTGTTTTGTGTGTGTGGATGACATGGCTTGTGTGGGTATGTGTGTGTGTGTGTGTGTGGTTAAATATGCATATCATGGATGGTGATAAGGTCTGGGGAGCGTCAAAAAATGTGACAAAAGATGTGAAAATGAATTTCCCTTCCTACCAATTTGATGTTATAGACTCAACAAAAATATGAAGAATAAAAACAATGTAGAAAGAAAATACGATTTTATTTTTTTATTTTTATTTAATTTAGAATGAATAGTCCTAGACTTCTCGTCTCGTCTGTGCTCTCGTGTCGGGTTTTTGTAACTTCTCAGACAGAGATTTCTATTTTTCCCCTGAGCACTGAAACATTATCTGTTATGAAATTGTTGATGCTGCTTACCACCACAATCGATCCTGGGTTTTGTTTTGTTTTTTTCCCCCGAAGTAACAATTCACTTAATATGAGCCATTAGGCAAATTGATGTTGAGCCGGTCGTATGTGAACCAAACAGGCTCGTTTCACAGCGACGCAGGCCTCTTCTCTAGGCTTTAGATTTCTCTAAAGGCTATAAAGGTGAATGTATTCATGCAGTCTCGGCTTTAACGCTCACTCTGCTGCAACACACACAGCGCTATCATTGGAGATAATCAGGCAGTGATCAAATATTGTTGTGTTTGAAATGAAACTGATGATGAGGTTGAAGTCCAGCATTAATTCATGTTTTTTTTTTCTACACCACAGTTGCAGTATTTTGGGGGAACAAAATGAATTAAGGCAAATTAACCCAGTTCTTCTCTGGTAATCAATCAAAGTTTCTGCTTCTGCAACTATGTCGCCAGTAAATAAAATGCAGAGAGGTCAGATATGAAGCTTTTGGGACAAAGAGAACCCACTTTCATTACCATGTGCTGCTTGTGCGGCGCTGCACAACTCCTTTACCGCTTTCATTCATCTATAGTAAACTCTGTCCTGGTCAGAGTCGACGTGGTTTAAATGACCAACGAAGTTCGTTAGAAAATATGGCGGCCGGTACAAACAAAAATAATGACTGCAGGAGCAGGCGGGAATTGTCAGGACTCCTTAAGGAGCCAGTGGGATTGATCAGAATTCCTTTGGGAATGGATCGGTTTGGTTGGAATTCTATTAGGAACAGGCAGGATTGGTCAGGAAGTCCTTCAGGAGTAGGGGAGATGTTTTGTTTTGCTCAGAATTCCTTCAGGAGAAAGTGGGACTCTTTAGAATTCAATTCAATTTTTAAAAAATTCTATAGTGCTTTTAGCAATAGACATCGTCACAAAGCGACTTCATGGAAATTCCTTCGGGAGGAAGTGGGTTTGGTCAGAATTCCTTCGGGAGTGGGCGGGGCTGGACAAATGTTTTGCGAGAGCAGGTGGGATTCGTCAGGATTCCTTCAAGTGAACGAGAGAGTGAGATTTAAAAAAACAAAAAAACACACACACATCTCTAAAGCCTATTATCCTGCAAAGTAAAGTGACAAAGTTCAGAGTTTGTTGGTTGGATATTTGGCTTTTATTACTCTAGTTTTCAGACTAATGTGTAAGCATCAGTAAAGACACGTGATCCAGATGGACTCGTAGCCCTGACTGCATCTGACCACGTTTCCCAGAAGAGGAGGTTTGCTTTGGATCGGGGATCCCGCTCTACATCACGCTCTCTTTTATTGTGGAAGTCTGTCCATTAAAAACTTTGCAGAACTCTACAAGTCTTCATGTAGTTTTTTTTAAATCACACAAACTGATCTGTCTGTTCTTGAGGCTCAGCAGTAGCTTCATGTCTCACTGACTGGAAACCTCACGGTGGAAGAGGACGATCTTCATCAGTCCATAAGAATGATGCCTCAGAACTCTAGACATTTTAATCAAACTGTTTTTAACGCTAAATGATTGGGGAAAGAAATGTTTTCGGTAACCCTGGATACATGTGCATCGTGGAGAGAGTTCTTCATCCTGAGTAATTTTTTTTTTTAGCTTCATGATGACCTGCTTTACTTTGTGTTTTTTTGTCCTGCTGATGAACAACAGGAACAGAACCCAGATGCCACCTCTAGAATCAAGGTCTTGTTGTACACGAACAAACTTCACACTGACGCACATCTTTAAAAACAAAACAAAAAAACCAAAACCAAAAACAAAAAAAAAACAAAATGTACATTTCTTTTTTGGTCTCCTGAAATAAACTGAGTGTACTGTACCTGACTGGGGAGCTTCTAAAAAATTGTGTTTTTTTTTTTTTTTTTCCTGTAGTGCTTCTCATGTCTAGGCTTCTAGGCTAACAAGCTACATTCAAGTGTTTTCCCAGCACTGACACACCTGATTCAGGTCATTAGCTAAATATGAATACTCTTTGAGTGGAATATGTTTGAGCAGGGAAAACCGTGCACAATGCCCAGCGAATGGGAAAGACAGGAATAGCGTCTCGGCTATCATGTAAATGATCCGGGATCCATTTGCCTATGAGGACGTTTTCATTATGATCTGAAGGGCTAAATGTAATCCATTTGTAATTTAATGCTAGCCTAGCTTTCAACCAAAGCTGTAGATGTAGCAGGATTTATAGTGTCATATACTGCACTAGACGCCACCAATAAATTTATTTATTTATTTTTTTGCTCTGATCTCACACCAGATTTATGAATCTTTTTCAAATCAAGCTACAGCAACAGCCTAACCATGATGGGGGAAAAAAAAAACAAAAAAAACAACAACAAAAAAAAAGGATCCATCAGTTTCTTAATGACATAAACCAAAGCGGAAAAAGACGAAAAAATCCACTTGGAAAGGCTCTAGGAAAAGGTCATTGATGTCAAGTTCACTCAAATACAAACATGTCTTTGCGGCTGAGGCTTGACCGCTGCTCTTGAAGGGATCAGGTTTCAATCCGACCCGCATATTTAGGCCGACAACCACAGCAGTGTTCCCAGCGATGTATTCCATGCTAGTTAACGAAATGTCTCTGGGCCATTTCTGTAGCACTTGGAAAAACTCAGTGAAAGGTCAATATGCCAGTTCATTTTTTTTTTCTGACTGACTTTTGTAGTGATTAGGGGGGAAAAAAATGCTCATGGAGCAAGTTTTGCTTTTCATACCCTTATGTAGTGCTTACAAAAATGAGTCTTGTTATAACCTTATTGACAATGGCTCCGTCTTCATGGAGAGCCCCGCCATATGGGGGCCTAAACTAATGACATTTTGGGCAGATGTGTGTCTGTGAGCATTTGTGGCCTAACCTGGCTGCGTCATCCACTTGCGTTCCCATCTGTGCTAGCAGTTTGCTTCACTGACACGAAATACCTCACTACTGTCAAAATGTTTACCGTTTGGCCCAATTCCGAAATTTCGCTTAAATTTAGCCTACAAGCAAACCAGCCATACGTTTTCCTCGTTTCACTAGCAAGTCATGCAAGCTAGCAAAATGGAGCAGAGCTTACTGTGTTGAAATGTTTTACAGGTGCAAGAGACATTTGTATTTTTATTTATTAGTAGCACAATTAACCTGGAAAGCATTGCACTGTGAGCAAAAAAAAAACCAAAAAAAAAACCCCACACTTCCAAAAATTCTAGCTTTACTACATTTCTTGTCATAAACGTTGGTGGGGCTTTGCAAAGATGGAGATCTGTATTACTTGTGTAGGTGATGAAGTTGGACGCTAAATTAGTGAGGCTCCTCCTGGACAGGTCTAAAGCGTTGAAATGGTTGAATGGCCAGCCTTACGTAAAAATTTAGTCCCTGATTTGTTATCAATGCTTTGGATGAACCACCTAAATAGAAACGTATGTAATGCTGGCTAAGTACATCAAACTCCTGTGCAGCTAATGATGCCAACTAGCTTACGACGGTAGTAGTAATGGTCAGCTGAAAAACCCATGAGAGCTCATTAGAAGGAAAAACAAGACAGCGAAGATGTCACAGTTTTAACCAGTGTCACAGCAGCAAATCAGTATGAGCCGAATTCCACGTGTTTTATAAAGGTATAACTTGGCTATGAAGCGGATGAAGGGTTGAGATGGTTACAGTAGAGTGGGTGGGAACGGGTTCAAAGAATAAAAAAAATTGTTCCAATGTTGTCGTATTTCATCTGTTTAACCACTAGAGCTCCAATGACTGATGCACATTTAAACTGAATCCACCATCGTACCTGTAACTGTGAAAACGTTCACTGATCAATCAGCCGACTCTGACATACAAATCTAGAGCTAGCTAAATAAAATAAGTAGGGTTCTGCATGTGCAAAATAATGAGAAAGTGGCTAAAAAAGGGCAGAAATGTTTAAAACAACAGCTATTGATTGCCACGAGCAGCTACTGAGTTTAAGAAGAAACAGATCAGGCCTGTAGCCTAGCGCTGCTGTTAGCTATTCTTCAGAGCTTACTTTCTCATTTTACTGCCAGATGTGATAAAACCCACGACCAAAACCACAAAATGGAAGTTTAAATTCATCTGTAAGCCACATAAATGTTCACTTCAGTCAGCAAAGTAGAGATCTATTTCGATTCATGGTCACATACCTCACAGTAACTAGCTAGCAATTAGATAAGCTAGGTGTAAAGCCACACAAATGTTCATGACCAGCTCAGCTAGACTAGCCAGAAGGAAACCATCCAGCTAGGTTTAAAATGAAGTGAAAATTAAAAAGCGGATGTGGGAAGAGAGGCTACTGTCCAAAAGATCATCTGCAAAAATTAGCGAGACAGATCTTGCTAAGTCTAGCTAGCCTGGCTAGCTGTTTTTAGCTAATCTCTTCACAGCTTGGCACAGAGCATTGTGAAGAAAAAAAAAATGCAATATCTTATTTAAAATTCTTCTTATTTCAATAATTTTAAAATGTCCTGCTTTTATTTTAATCCTTGTACTATCCCGAAGTCAGATTACTGCTTTCCTTGTATTCACGATTGCGTTAGCTCAGTTTTTAACTGCCTCGTGGCTTTCAATCCCTGAGCTATACCTCTCATAAGAGCCTAATAATTTGCTTACTAACATATTGCATAGAAGATGAATTTTATGGACTAATTAACTCTCGTTAAAACGGCAGCTGAATCATTAAACAGTCTTATGTGAGCTAATTAAACATAAGAGCTGAGTGTCTGTGGGGGGCCACTTATGTGCCGTAGACTGGTTATTAATACTCTTAGCTGAGCTCATTATGTCATTATTAAGCCTTTATGAACCGTGTCAGGTATGTTAGCGCAGAAGCACAGTGGGACTGATTAACACTGTCCTGCTGTATTGACCTTATAAATGCACTTAAAGGGACCATAAAGTAAAACTCCGCCCTGAACGACTTGCACATTCGTCTTTATAATTAACGTGATCTCCATCGCTGTTCAAGAACGTACATCTCGTAGATCGCTAGCTAGCCAATATAGCTGCATTGCATTCTGGATCTTTGCGTCCGGTGTTCGAAATTCCTCTGTGCTGAATTTCTCATTAATATGATGTTGAACGTCTCTGGGGAAAATGTCGAGTGAGAGGAAAAGCTCTAGCTCTTGTGTTTTTTTTTTAAGGAAAACCTGTCTGTTATCCCCGTTGTTTGAGATTCAATAATTCCTTCTCGCAGGAATAATGAAAGTACAGCACCAACCAAAGATTAGCACCACGATCACTAATACGTCTGTAAATATGTATCTAGTGTTTCTTTTACATCACATTATTAGGCGTTGTTCTTTTTCCAGCCTGGTTATGAAGCTGAAGAAGCTATGGTAAGTGAGTACCAGCAATATATTTGGATTTCTTGCTGAGTTTGGACAGCTGTCTACGGAGATCAGTGCGAGGTCACAGGGCCGCGTCCTCTCAGCGTGGGGATGCATGGGAAAATGGCTGTCCCGTGCTATTTTCACAGCATCAGACCGGTTTATTGCCACCTGTGTTTGATTTAATCTTTTACGATACCCTTATTGACGCCACCAACCATGTCGCCCCGGTTTGATCCTGTTGCTACATGCTCCAATTCATTAGTAGTTCAAGTGAAGTTAAGTGATGGTAACTAACCGTTAAACCTAAGCAGCAGAACTTTACCCTGGAGACGCCGAGATCCGAGTGTGCACCATAATCACACCGATATTCTAGTTATCCATATTCTGGCTGACGCACCTTACAACGCACACAGCGTCCGTCTCGTGCGCTGACGTGTACGCACTCCAGGGCGTAGTGTTTATTTCGGTTAATACCTTGCCTCTATGAGGGCAAAGATGTTTGATATTAATGTCCGTTGTGTATTTACACATGGAACATTGAAAGTCTATCAGCTGTCTGATTTACGGTAATAGCCACGGTCATTTTCTAGATGTTGTGAATAAAACAATTCTGTTGTGTTTCCTTGGTGTATTTTGTTATAATAAACAACAAAACGTGAATTAATACTCACGTTAACTTGCTTTGTTAACTTTACTAATGGTTTATTAATGCTGAAAATCATGCTTTGGGAATGTTAACCAATATGCAATACATAATCTTAGTTAAGGGAACCTCAATGCATCTGCATGTGCGCATTACGTCATATGTAAATACGTAGGTATTTATTCTACTATGCAGCTATGTAGTCTCTAATATGGATATCTCTGGGGTTTTTTCCCCCAAGTTATCTGATGTATTTGTGTAAACAGAGATAATGGAAAATTTGGACAATAATGGACAATTTTTTTTTTTCCCTCCCTAATTAGCTAGTCACCTCGAGATGCCCGCCCACGGAGCTACCAGCTGGAGAGGGTGAAGGCTACCGTGTGCTTCGTCTAAAACCCGTGAAGCCGGCCAACCGCATGTGCTCATGCCCTGTCACAAAATGCCATAACGCACTCGGACAAAAAAGAAGCAGCCCATGATTGGCTAGTGTCACTGTGATCGGGGAAGAAAAAGCACGGCCAATTTTGCTCCCTTGTCTCCTGGCCATGGATATTTTTGTGCGAATTTAATGGATGGAAAAACAGCTTATTTATGTGTTCAAAGTAGCAATGGGAATTTTAGCAAGTCAGATCATTTGGCTCAGCTCACCCATACGAGTCAACGCTTCTGACTCCCAAATGGCTCGTTGCTTTTTTTTTTCTTTTCCTCTGCCAGATATTTTGACCAATGAGAGTGTTGGTCAAAATATTACTCAGACGAGGAAGCAGAGACATGATGTTTGTCAAACTGCAGTGCTGCACATCACCTACGCACCTATTTCTGAATCAGCAGGACAGGCGCAGGTTTTTATCAGAAACTAGGTCTGAATGCGTGCTGCGAGCGTATGAGAATCATCAGAAAGAGAAATCTCGCAGTGAGCCATTAATTTATTTCGCCCAACTGCGCACGTTACCTTGTTAATCCTTATTTATGCGAGTAAACACGATTTGTCGTGAATATCTCATTTTCTCAGGCGCCATTTCACCTCGGTACGTTCCCACAATTTCCTCCGAGCGAGGAAATGAGAAACGCTTCCGAGCAAAGCCTCGCTATTAAAACACCCCCACACCAATTATGCCTCCTTTCTTTCATGACGACTGAACTTGAGCTTTTTTTTTTTCCACTCATTTATTGGTTTATTTATTTATTTTATTTCAATGCGGCGATTCTCTCTGCGGTTCCCCCCCCCCCCACACACTTTAGATTTTCTCATCGGATGAAGGAAATTTGCTGTTTGTTTGTCTGGTCACATCACACAAGTCATAGATTTTTTTTTTTAGTAGTTCCTGGGGGAATGTGGGAATAAGAGTGTGTGTGAGTTGGGGGGCGTGTGTGTGTTGTTCCCTCCCAGAGCCAAGTGCACATTTACATGCGCAAGTGCTCTGTTCGGAGCAGTCCGCAATTATGACAGATGACGGTAATTTCAGCTCACCTCTAATTATGGCTAAGAATCAAGGCAGCGGAATGATAATTACAAAATAACATTTTTATTACTAATGTGTTTAGCTCTATCTGTGGTTCGCTCCCGTGTCACGTGTTTCACGCATCAGTGTGTTAAACGTGTAGCGAGAACATCGCTTTCAATCGCTATGGAGGACGACGTGTGACTGAATGAGTGAGTGTGTGGAGAAGCTGAAGCGTGAAGTCCAGTGGGAGTGCGAGTGTGTGGCGTGTGCAGAAGGTGGAAGCTGGGAGTAGGAGTGTGTCATGTTCGAGTGTGTTGGGTTGGAGCTAGAGTGTGTAGGGTTTGTGTACGAGTGGTGACGGCCCACTGCATAAAATATGAATGGGTGACGCATTTCAGGGGAAAGTAGCTGCTAGAAGCCACCAGATGACCTAACGGTATAATTTGCATATTCACTGAATTGTCGTGATCATTTGCATCTCGGCATGTGTTGCGTAAAGATGGAAGATTTTCTGAAGACTCTTACTATAGAACAGAGTAAGAAATAATGAATTACGTCGTTTTTGGTCCATGCACCACAAATTATTTCGATATTTACAAAATGAAAAATTCTCTAATTTCTGGCAAATAGTGAGGAGTTGGGAAATAGACAAGAAGGAAGGTTATAGATACTCGCTTTAATTACAATAAATATTGTGAAGAAGAGAGTTTAAAATGAAGAACAAAGTTCATGGAATGGACAAACAACTGTGATCAGTGATTGGTGGCTGGGAACAGTGGTGATCAGTGATTGGTGACTGGGAACAGTGGTGATCAGTGATTGGTGGCTAGGAACAATGGTGATCAGTGATTGGTGGCTGGGAACAATGGTGATCAGTGATTGGTGGCTGGGAACAGTGGTGATCAGTGATTGGTGGCTGGGAACAGTGGTGATCAGTGATTGGTGGCTGAGAACAATGGTGATCAGTGATTGGTGGCTGGGAACAGTGGTGATCAGTGATTGGTGGCTGGGAACAGTGGTGATCAGTGATTGGTGGCTG
>CM074998.1:15914713-15926603 GCA_037576825.1 Pangasius krempfi
TGGTGATCAGTGATTGGTGGCTGGGAACAATGGTGATCAGTGATTGGTGGCTGGGAACAATGGTGATCAGTGATTGGTGCCTGGGAACAATGGTGATCAGTGATTGGTTGTTGGGAACAGTGGTGATCAGTGATTGGTGGCTGAGAACAATGGTGATCAGTGATTGGTCGTTGGGAACAGTGGTGATCAGTGATTGGTGGCTGGGAACAATGGTGATCAGATCATTGGGTACATAAGGTCATGCAAGCGTCAGGCTTTACGCACTGGTGGTGAATCGTACGAATCTGTGAGCTGGGGAGATGCATCGAGTGTAGGACGTTATGTTCAGGACTGACTTCTGCTCAAAAAGTTGTTAGATTTTTTTTTGCTAGGCTCTTTTATAAAAAAAAAAAAGTTGGCAACACTGACTGGGGCAGTAAATCATACTTTGTTCCTTAAGATATTACGGGAAAACTCCTGTCCTGTCAGACCAGATATGCTCAGGCCAAAACGCAGCAATAATGCAAAGAGTCACGGTGCGGGAGTTGCGAGTTGCAGGCGGGATACCCGGGATTAATCCTGAGCCCCATTCGGTTTAATTAAGTGTTATTTATGTACTAACCACTTGAGCTTGGCAGTACAGACACTTCAGGCTGTGGCTCGGCTCAAGGTTTCTTTCATATAAATGTAAATGTCGACGTTCGTCGTGAACTTTACTGTTATAAAGGTTGTCCCAGTGTCCCACGTCCTGCACTCGTGTTCTCTCAAGCACTCTAGATCCTATTTCCATATAAAGTAAATATTAAAATCGCCGCAAACGTGACTAACAGCGGCTGCTATGCTAGCATCCATCATGGCAGTGAAAAAAAACACGCTCAACCAAGCCGATAAAACGTGCCGAAGTGTAAACTCGTTTGGATCGGAATATCATATCCTGCTCACGCAGTGACGTGAAGTTAACTTTGCAACAGCCTCATTGTGGAACGTGTTAATGTGGATCCTTTAGTGTCAGGCCAGTGAATTACAGGTTTGTGTGTTTTTTTTGTTTTTGTTTTTCTTCCCCAGCATACTGACATTTAAAAGGTTCGGAAAACAAAACAAGCCTCAAAACCTGATGCAAGACTGCAAATATTAAAACAGCGGGTAGGTTGACCGTGTGCTGTTGTATAACCTAAGAGTCTTCTTGTGTTCCATCGCTGTTTTCAGCATGCCCTCGTTGACTTCCACTCATGACTCAGAAGTGTTTTTCAAAACAGCAAGCATTTTCATTTCGCTGCCAGAACAAAGTAGTTAAAGTCAAGTATATGGAATGTTTATTTCCTTTTTCATGCTGCCTTCAATTTCCAAATTCTTCGGCTATATCATGCGAAGCGTTTGGGACAATGGCCGCAGTTTTTTCATCAATTAGTCGAAATATTATTTAGAAATGTTATTTCTAGACTTGCTTGAGGAAGGGCAAGGTCGAGCATTGTCGTCTGTGGAAGCAGTCTTGTTGGCTTTTTTTTAATATTCTTTAGCACATTATTGTCAGAGGACCACAACAATACTGACCAGAAAAAGTCGTAAAAGTATAAATGTACGTGGAAATTGACGTTCGAATAAAAAAAGTCCCTAACTCGGAACATTTTTTTGCCATTTTGAGAACCTAATTACATCATGAACATAGTCATGTCATTAACATTAGCTAGCTTGCTGTTAGTTCATTAGCTTGTGATGCTTGGACAGAGCTAAGAATACACAAGCTTTCATGGAGGCGTCCATATTTTTTCGCAGTAATTCTGAGCTTCCTAAATGGTAGCTAACTAGCTAGTGTGTTCACTAGCTGATGTGCTAATTGGCTCGCTTAAAAACTAGCAAAACAAAGATCGCCACATGAAAGGTAAATACATCAGGAACCATAAGGTTATCATTCATAACACTGTCACTCATGTTAGCTGGCTAGCTTATTGCCAGAAGTTCGGACAGAGCTAATTATACACACGCTTCCATGGAGGCGTGTATGTTTTTCCCACTTTGTGGCAGAGATCGAAAATGACATAACTCTGAGCTCAGCATCAACGTCGCCATTTTGACGCCCTGCTATATTGTCTTCATAACTACCTAGTGTGTTGACTAGCTGATGTGCTAATTAACTTGCGTAAGATAAAATTTTTCATGTCAGCTGTTCAGTATGGACAGAGTAATTTGATATCCTGCTTGATATCCAGTTTTCGGCATTTTGTTGCATCTTTTTCTTCACCGGACACGTAGCAAATCTATTGCAGCCTCCATTTTTGCAGTCAGATGGTCATTTGTAGCTTAACATTTTTGAAGCTGCTTGGCCAGAACTGGGAATGCAGTCCTTGGCTTTAGATAGATGGGTCCAGTGAAGCCTAACAGTAGTTCTCTATATTCACCAGAGCTTTTCCACAACAATTTTTCTATTATAGCCTAACGATTTTTTTTAGCCTGTTCTACACTACACTAGACTCTGCGTGTAAAGGACCAGGACCGGGCTATTTGGCTTATTTCTGATGGAGGATAATTACCTCCAAATGTGAAGCACAGTAGCCTTTTTCTGAAGCACGTAATGGACACAGCTCAGGACCAAAAGCCAAGTACGCCATGAATCCACAAAGGGGCCCAACGCCTGCTGAAGCTAATCTTTATACCTCCACATGGTGATGTGCGCTTTATAGACGTTCGGATTCTTTTTGGCTGAATTCCTCAGTTGAGGAGTGTTAGTCTGTGAGCTGATTCGCTGATTGAACTACCGCTCAGCCAGTCGCCTGCTACCTGCCCTTTCACACCAAGCTGCCAAGGTTCAAACCTCCAAACAAGCGCCAGTGCTCAGTGAGCATGTTTCTCCTTTAGGACCGAGCAGCAGGAAACGTCCAACCAGAACGGCAATGGAGAAAGAAGCTGGATGGAAAAGTCGGATGGATCGTGCTGCTTTAATTCACCAACCGTGCAGGAGGTAGTGCTGGAATTCGTCACGTTAAATGAGGAAAGGTGCTGCAAGAGCGTTAATGAGCGTTTTAATGACCTCACACCCCTTGAAAAAAAAAGCCCTTTGTTCTGTTTTCTGTTTGAAAAATCTTAATGGTTTCTTTTGTTATCGGATTTGTAATAAACTGACTTGTTATGCGGAACTTCCACAACATTAAAAGTAACTATATACAGATAAAGCATGACATGTTCTTTAGTGAATAGGAAAATGAAATAATTGGCGAAGTGCTGTGGAATGAGAGGAACGAAACCCTTCAGGACATGCAGTTATTGGAAAATAATCAACTTCGGGGTGCTGACAGTGACTCATCACAACACAGTGCCATTGATTCTTAGAACAGCACGCCCATAGGTGTTTTATCCCTCCATAACTCGGTGTACCGCACTTAAATTCTACTCGGATGTGGAACGTTCTTTCGTTTCCGACGTGGAACAAACCACGACACAAGTTTACTGAAGCGTATCGACATACAGCTTTGCATTTAATCATCTGCCACCTTCATGCGACGTCCTGACGTTGTCTAGCACTAGCATGAGCCGAGGACATTTTGAGCTCGGTGCGATTAGTCGTCACCAGATGAGCTGACAGCCGAGGCGACAGGACGAGGGACTAATGTGATTTTTTCCACACTGCAGCAGTCTACACCAATCATGCTTTAGATCCACCTTCGATTCCTACCATACGCTTGTTTTGACAGGTGAATAACATGGGGGTGGAAAGGTATTGCAAATCAGCTGTATGATGAACCGAACGATCCGGCAGCGACGCGCCAAGCCCTTACGCGACGGAAATATATTGTGTATTAGAGAAGCATCCGAACTAATTTGCACAGCGTTTTAGAAAATCGCAATCGTCACTCCTGCGTCACATTTTCGTGGAGTCAGGCATGTCTGCAGAAACGGAAAGTCATCTGCTAGTGAACTCAGGGTACATCAGACTCAGGTTTTCCTGTGTGTGTGTGTGTGTGTGTGTGTGTGTGTGGGTGGTGTGTGTGTCATTGTTGGCATTGCTTTTAAATGAAACAGACACTTGAAGGATGCCAATCAATTTAGGGCATTGTCAAAGCAGCAAAGGTCAAGGCTGAGCTCAGCCTGCAGCGAGCTACGGATGCTGTTCAGAATTGTTTGTGTGCTAATCGATAGTGTTGCTACCGCAGCCGGCTGATAGTGTAGAAATATTTCTGTGCGCGCACACACAGAGAGAGACAGAGAAAGAGAGAGAGACAGAGAGATTAGAAAGAATGCAAAAGACTGTTATATTCATCCTGTGGAGGGGAGGGGGCTGCTTTCTTTGTGTTAAAATAAAACTTTTCTAAAACACGATGTTCTTTTTAAGACAAGAGAACACAAATGCAGCTTTGGACACGAGCGTGTGTGTGTGTGTATTTTAATTAGAATCGTATGTAGAATTATATGAATATAAAAAAGAATGAAAGAACAAAATACACCAAGATGAACAGAAAACACATTGGATGGACAGACAGGAAAGACAGGGACACAGACAGGACAAACCAGATGGACAAACAGGACAGAACATGGATGGACTGAGACAAGAAAGACTGACAGATGGACAGAACAGATAAACAGGACAGACAGATGGATTGACAGACAGACTGGACAAACAGGACAGATGGACGGACTGATAGACAGGAAAGACTGACAGAACAGATGGACGGACTGATAGACAGCTGGATCTTGAGACATAATGCAGAGTCCCGTCTTTAATATTGTGTTATTTAATTATTATATTAAAGTATTATGTCTATAAATTGATGATTATTTTGCTTTCATCTCCGTTTCTATGGGCCTCTGCTCCACATGTTTGCAGTGTGTGTGTGTGTGTGTGTGTGTGTGTGTGTGTGTGTGTGTATGTGTATATATATATATATATATATATATATATCTGTGTGAATCTGGAGTCCGGGTGGTCTGGAAGATCTTATGGGCTGCTTGATGGCTGAGGGGTTTCTTCTGAACATGATTGTGTACACACGCTCCGGGTTCTTGCTGGCTCAGAGCCAGGCCTGATTTGGACCGTTTCCACCGCTCCAGCTGCTGACTTTCCTCTCAGGATTCGACTCTAATCAGCGGGAAATTGGCGTGTGGAATTGGTTGACATGCCAGACATTAAATGAGCGCGTTTGTGTGTGTGCGCGCGCGCAGTGCTTTTGTGTTTTTCAGTCAACATGAAAACAGTTTTCGATCAATCCTTTCCCATCAATAAAAAAATAAGTCTTCAAGTAAACCTGGTTAGGAGCGTTCTGAAACTCTGAAAGATTAAACTCCAGACTGAGAGCAGGTGACTATTCAAAAAGACAGACTCGACCTTTACTTTTTTTTATTTTTTTATTTTTACAGAAGTAGATTTTTGGTATACTAATATAAGATTACATAGCTATAACGTTTCTCGTTAGATTAAGTAGCTGTCCATCATGCTAATAGGAGAGAAGCAGTTAGCTGAACGTTACCTATCGCTGCTGAGGAGAAACATAATTAGCTGATTGCTTAGTTAGCTAACGTCCTGCAGGTTAGCTATGGGGAGCAACGTGACACAAATGTGTGTGGTTCAGTTAACAGTAACAAAAGCTAAAGGCTATCCCTCTGAATTAATATCGGAGGACAGACATTCCTATATTAGAACGCCTCCCAGTTTTATTGGTTTCCTGCCACAACAGTCATAATCATTACCGTCTCCAGAAGAAGTTTGAGAGCGCGAAAACTCCTGTGAGCTCTAAAAGTGAACACACACTGAGACACTCGCTGATGGTGTTAGATATGAGTTATTGTTATTGCTGGTTGGATCACCTCCTAAAGGTGATCAGAGCAATGCTGGTTCTCCGCTTGTGTGTGTGTGTGTGTGTGTTGTGATGTTTGGCCGACTAGCTATAAAGCACTGGTAATTTAATAGAAGGTGCTAATTTATTGTCGGTAGGTTGTCCTAAAGGTGAGTAAAACGATGCTGGGTGCCGGACCGTACACTGTGTGTTTGAAAGTGTGTTTGCGTGGGCACTGGGGGCCGTGGTGTGTGGTCGACAGAAACGCTCGTAATTTAATACAGGAGAGAAATGAGTCCCTTTGGACAGACTGGAGCTGAACATTATCTCGATCTTTTCCTGTCTCCGGTGCAAAAAAAAAAAAAAAAAAAAAAAAAGCGAAGGGCCACAGCGAAATCAGCCGGCTGTTTACTGACATCATAAATCAATTCAATTACAGTCTGGAGTGGATTATTCTAATGGATTCGTGGTATGATAATTGTATGCAGCATATCACAACAGTACGAATGAAAATATGTTGATCATAAACAGACACTACACTGAATCCCAAGCTAATAATTAAAGCACTTCCCTCAGTCCCAGTTACCGTATAGTAAATCAGTTAATCCCATGTTTACGGGACGATTAAGGGTTCTTAATTTTAAAAAAGGCTGCACGTACTTTTGCTTGTCCCCCTGTAGGAACCCTTAAAGCACCCTTAAGGGTTTTATATTTTCTAAGAGTATACTTTGCATGTATCGTCATTTACGCAGTTCTGTTTTGTGAAACCTGTAACACACTAAACTGCGCAAATCTGTGTTACTACAGATGTCGTAATATTTTAACATATTGTTTAATATAGTAGGATCCAGTTTTCAACGCAGTCACAGGAAGTGACCAGATGTCACATAATTGTTCGATTGACTGCCCATTAATTTTTTTTTAAAAATCAGCCATTACGGTATCTTCTCTTCATCTCTTTGGCTTAGACGTTCATTTTCCTTATTTCTGGCGTTTTCATTCAGGCGGATGGGGAGTGGTAACGGGGTTTAGTGGCCACAAGGTATTAGTGGGTTCTTATCGACGAACCACTGTTCAGCCCTTTACGCCTCGGCTTTATGCTTGACTGATTTCTTCTCCAATTATACGATTTGGAAACTTTCGAGTTAGCCACTTCATCCTGAACTGCTTCTAGGAAGCGGTACCGTTACCTAACCTGTTGACTGCAGCTGCTCAGAAAAGCTGCTCAGAAAAGCTGTTTAATGGCCTTAATCTAATTAAATAAAACTCCCTTTCCGTTAGTCGGCATGGGTTTTGTTATTCCTGTCAGCAAAACTCCGGGGCAGTCTCCTAAAATGGTTCCTGGAATTAACTTCGAAGCCTTAGGATGAACGAAAGGCAGCCGTGGGGTTTGCTGTGACAGCTGGCCTTCTAATCCATAACGCAGAAATCGAGACGCAAACTCGCCTCGCAGTCTGCTCGTGAGCACAGCAAGCCAAAAGACATGTTTGGATGCGTACAACTCTCTTTCGTTCAGAGTGAAATCGGACAATTGGAAGCGTTGCAAAGCCTTGTAAATGTCAATAAAGCAGTTTGTTCTATAACTCCATCTGAGCCTGAACAACTGCTCGCCAATCGTCCGGCGATAAACATCATTGATTCTTTTTATTTAATGTTTTTCATTTCATGCTTCTGTGCACTTTAATACTTTGTTCTCTCGATAGACCGTTTTTGTTTGGCGTAACGCCTGGATTTAAGACATTAATAGAAACAGATTTAAAATGGGTGCTACTGGAATTTTAATGAAAAAAAAAAATCTATTTACACAACATCATGGCATGAATTATCTAGAGGTTTTCAAAATAAAAAAATAGCAGACTATTAGATGAGTCATTGTAGTGTCAGCTCGCAACAGAGCTCAGGCTTCCCGACGCATCTCTGGGTGTTTCGGGCTGTTTTTGTCATTGCTGTATGGGTAATTGTTGGGGACCTTTTGGATACCGGAGTAACAAATGACAGAGAGAGAGAACATGCTAGATATTCTGTAGTGGTTCTGCTAGTTCCAGTCACATATTGGTTATAACTGTACACTGATTTAATTGGATTTCAGTTTTGAAAAAAGAAAGAATTTGAAATGAACCATTTTATAACCTCAAAAAGGAAGTTTCCCCAAACGATTAAGTGCTTCGCCCCAACACTGTTCCCCAAATTTTCCATGCTAGGTTCTGATATCTCATAGCTCTTGATCTCAGCTCCAAATTTTACCATCACCTGCTCCAGACGAGATTCTGAAATTCTCGAAGGAGAAAAAGTGTGTGAAAGAGCAAGAGAGGCGCTACATTGCAATGGGCACCATCACATTTTGATGACTATCAAATGAGATACTTTACTTGAAATCTCATTTGCTATAATACATATTTCTTAGCAGGTCATGGAAAAAAATCCCTTTCTACTCAAAATTGGACCGTCTCTCTTTCCTTTACTGAGAATGACGGGGGCGGAGACCACGCCTCCACTACCGAGAATGACGGGGACAGAGACCACGCCTCCACTACCGAGAATGACGGGGCAGAGGCCACGCCTCCATCGGCAAGAACGAGGGGGGGACAGGCCACGCCTCCTTTTGGCGAGAATGACGGGGACCGAGGCCACGCCTCCATTGCAGAGAATGACGGGGACAGAGGCCACGCCTCCATTGCAGAGAATGACGGGGACAGAGGCCACGCCTCCATCAGTGATGCCATATTCATGTCATGGCAGTGAATTTTGGAGAACAGGAACCATTTGTGTTCACGTTAAATAACAATATCTTCCTAAACTTTAATAAAACTAAAGAGACTAGTGACACTTTTCAGGTATAATTCATGATAAAACTGAGACCTGCTGCATGTTTATTTAGGAAGTTGCCTCACTTCCAAGTTTGTTCAGAGAAATCTGAGCTATCAGAAAGCTCCTGACGTTTCAGTGTGACGCAGATCAAAACGCAACGCTTTTTCCCCCAGTTGAAAGGGGGGAAGGACAGTTTGTCCCCATACGTAATGAACACAGGATGAGTTATAGGGACAGCAGCCACGCCTCCATCACTGAGAATGTCAGAACAATGTGCAGACCAATACAGATCCATTCAGTCCTCTACTTTCATCTGATACACAGTTTAAACTTGAGATTATGATACGAGATTTTGATAAATACGAGAGTGCAGCACTGAGCCTCATGTCTCATACTGGAAAGTTTCTATGAATCGCACCGATGAGCTCTGATTCAGTCTCAGCCTTGTGATTCACACAAGCTCTCTCTCACTCTCACACAAACACAAATTGCATTGTGCCAAGAAAGGGATGATTATTGATGATTATTAAAGAGATGCAGATATTGTCGTCATCATCTTTGCAGATTTAGTCAATAACGTAGCACGGGGTCAAGATCCAATTTGCCAATTCGTTTTTCATTTCCTTCTCAACTCAACCTAATTATCCAACTTCTTCTGAGTCAGTGGTTACGGTTATACACTAATGACTGTCAGAAGGTTGCGAGGTCAGATCTAAGGGCCCCTTGAGTAAAACCTTTTAACCCTCATCTGCTCAGGTCTGGGCTTGGATCGTAAACGTGACGTGAACAGGGGGAAAGTCAGGGCGCTAATAATGTTTTTTTTTCTTCCAGTGTTCCACTCGTTTCAGAACAGACAGCCTTTCTCAAGTTAATTCTGTCATTCACTGGAGTATTAAACACATTAACACACCTCCTCTGCTGAGAGCAATTATATCCTGCCAGTCACGTCGCATAAATACACACTTGATAAGCCATTAAAAGGGTGTACAAGGGCTCTCCTGTTTAATCTGTGTGTGTGTGCGTGCGCGCGCAGCATGTTCCTGATGAACACCATGTTCCTGATGAACACCATGTTCACATCCAGCTCCTCCAAGTTGGGCAATCCATTGTATTTGCTGTGTCCTGCTTACTTTTGTTCAGCGGCTGCAGATCTTTTTTTTTTTTTTTTTTTTCCAATCAAAGTTAGGTTGTGCTATTCACAACTTAGTAATAGAACGTAATCATTTTCTGCTAGCTCATGTTTACTTATCTTAATATGGCAGATCCCATGGAAGTTCGGTTAGCAGCTGATGCTTAGGGTATTCATAGTGTAATTTTAGTAGTAGGGAGTCTTTTCTTAATAATTTACCTTCACATCTGAGGTATATGTTGGTACCCCTGATAGTTTTTTGTTTCTACTGCCACTATGCCTTTTCATCATCTATATAAAATCATTGAACAGCTCCGAGTTAACTAGCTACACCGATCAGCCATAACATTAAAACCACCTGTGTAATATTGTTTAGGTCCCCCTTGTGCCACCAAAACAGCTCTGACCCGCCGAGGCCTGGACTCCACAAGACCTCTGAAGGTGTGCTGTGGTATCTGGCACCAAGACGTTAGCAGCAGATCCTTTAAGTCCTGTAAGTGGTGAGGTGGGGCCTCCATGGATCAGACTTGTTTGTCCAGGGCATCCCACAGATGCTCAATCAGATTGAGAGGCCAAGTCAATGTTTCTCAAACCATTTCTGAACAAATTTTTGCAGTGCGGCAGGGCGCGTTATCCTGCCGAAAGAGGTCACTGCCATTAGGGAACACCGTTGCCATGAAGGAGTGTTCTTGGTCTGCAACAATGTTTAGGCAGGTGAGACACGTCAAATAACATCCACATGAATGCCAGGACCCAAGGTTTCCCAGCAGAACATTGCTCAGAGCATCACACTGCCTTCTTCCCATAGTGCATCCTGGTGCTGTTTCTTCCCCAGGTAAGGGACGCACATGCACCCGGATGTAAAAGAAAACATGATTCTTCAGACCAGGCCTCCTTCTTCCATTGCTCCATGGTCCAGTTCTGATGCTCCCGTGCCCATTGTAGGTGCTTTCGGTGGTGGACAGGGGTCAGCATGGGCACTCTGACCAGTCTGCAGCTACGCAGCCCCATACACAGCAAGCTGCGATTCACTGTGTGTCCTGACACCTTTCTATCACAGCCAGCATTAACTTTTTCAGCAGTTTGTGCTACAGTAGCTCTTCTGTGAGATCGGACCAGACGGCTAGCCTTCGCTCCCCACACACATCAATGAGCCTTGGGTGCCCATGACCCTGTTGCCAGTTCACTGGTTGTCCTTCCTTGGACCACTTTTGGTAGGTACTAATCACTACATACCAGGAACATCCCACAAGACCTGCTGTTCTGGAGAAGCTCTGATCCAGTCACCTAGCCATCACAATCTGACCCTTGTCAGAGTCGCTCAGATCCTTACACTTGCCCATTTTTCCTGCTTCCAACACATCACCTTCGAGAACTGACTGTTCACTTGCTGCCTAATATATCCCACCCCATGACAGGTGCCACTGTAACGAGATAATCAAATGTTATTCACCTCACCTGTCAGTGGTTTTAAATGTTATGGCTGATCGGTGTATGCTCACTGTCTATTCTTTAAAGTTGCCTAGCATCAATGTTCACTTGTAAATAACGATTTTCTCTGAATGACTTTCCTGGTTAAATTAAAAGGTAACGAATAAAAAAAATTAGCGCATAAAGAAATGACACTAACTGGAGCTAACCGGATCTCAGAGCGGTGCTATCCACAAGATCCATTTCCTTTGTGCTGGCCTTTATCAGGAAGCAGTGCTCACACAGATATGCTTGTGTGTGTTTGTGTATTAAATGTTTAATTATATGGCTTGTATGATATCCTGTGTCGCACAATGAAGAAATCTCATCTGCGCTTTATCGGTCTTGGTAAACTGAAACACTCACGTGGGAACGGCGCAGGAAAACCATGCATGGATGACTCATTGTTATTATACCACACGTAATAAAACCAGCAAACCATGTGTGATAGAATGATTAAAAATAAGATATTAAAAGGTGTGAGCGGTTGGGGGGGAAAAAAAAAAAAAAAAGAAAAAAAAAATCACATTCAGATCACAACAGACTCATGCTCGGGTAGAGGGAGAGAACAGACTCATGCTCGGGTAGAGGGCTAGAACAGACTCGGGTAGAGGGAGAGAACAGACTCGGGTAGATGGAGAGAACGGACTCCTGCTCGGGTAGAGGGAGAGAACGGACTCCTGCTCGGGTAGAGGGAGAGAACGGACTCCTGCTCGGGTAGAGGGAGAGAACGGACTCCTGC
>CM074998.1:15935277-15950583 GCA_037576825.1 Pangasius krempfi
AGTGATCGGTGGTTGGGAGGGACAGTGATCGGTGGTTGGGAGGGACAGTGATCGGTGGTTGGGAGGGACAGTGATCGATGGTTGGGAGGGACAGTGATCGGTGGTTGGGAGGGACAGTGATCGGTGGTTGGGAGGGACAGTGATCGGTGGTTGGGAGGGACAGTGATCAGTGATTGGTGGTTGGAAACACAGGCTCTTGCAAGCACAACTCAGTCATGCTGTACACATTGATGGTGATTCGAGAGAAGCTGCTCTGTTAACTCTGTTTTTTTTTTTTTAAATGGTGTTATCTTTGAGTGGGCCAGACGGGCATGGGCCAGACGGGCGTGTCTTTGAGTGGGCCAGACGGGGCGTGTCTTTGAGTGGGCCAGACGGGTCTCTCAACTCATATATCCAGCTGTGCTGCAAGCTGGACAGCTGTATCGAGTGCAGTACAGTTGCCAATGCCTGCTCAAAAAGTCGCTAGATTTTTGCTATGCTTTAAAAAAAATAAAATAAAAAAAAGTCACTAAAGTCTAAAAATTCACCAAGCCTAGAGACACTTTCATTTGTTCTAACAAGTCACCACACAATTCTCAACAGAAACTCCTCTTACTCTCAAACACAAAGCACTTATTAGAAGTTATCATATTATAAATCATCACTAGAAGTTTTTATATTATAATTATCATCACTAGACGTTATTATTTTATATTAAATATTAAATGTATGCATTATTAAAGGCTGTTATTAATTTTCAGCTTTACTTTTTGCTCTAAAAGATTCCGAGCACGGCAGCTGCGGCTTGCTGGTGCGCAGGTTAGGTGCCATCTGCAATCCTGCCTGTTTCCTCCCCTCATGTTTAAAACATTCTCGGTGACACGAGAAATTTAAAGGTTATAGAATATTCAAATGAAACTCACGCTAAATGAATATTTCATTTGTCGAAGAGTCTCGTGTCCTGTTAAAAACCGAGCGCGATGGAAGCCCTTTAAATATTGCAGGGGATCTTTTTTGACCTCGTAACTTCTGGAAACATCCGGCATACACACACACACACACACACACACACACACACACACACACACACACACACACACAACCACCCACACCCACACACACACCCACACCCACACACGTGATGGAGTTAACGAGACGTCTGTAGTCACGGGTCAGGCTTCCGCTGTGAAGGCGCACCAGTGCTACTCCAGCGCTGATGGACTCCCCTGCTTTTCTTTGCAAATTAGCAGGTTGGAATATTGAACCAGTTCTCAGAGGAAACCCTCCAACCACAGGCACCTTCTGCAGAATAGTCCCTATGCTAATCTGTGCTGACGACTATGCTAATGCTCGTCTGCTCCCTCACACCCTACAGAAATGCCCAGGCAGTGTGGAAGTTAGTGGAGATATCAACACTGGGTTCTTTTTTTGTTTTTTTTGTTTTTCTTTTAGAGAACGCAGGCCGTGCTGTGGAGTACAGCGTGATGTTCGTGCGCACGTAATCGATACGCAGCAATCAGCTTAACGTTATTAGCGTAACACGAGCCACCTCAAGGATTTTCAGCATTTTTTTCAAAAGAGGAAACTGGTTTGTTCTAGTTTTGGTGGAAGGAGTGCGGATTTATGTGCAAAAAAATGCTCAACTAAGCTCTAGTGACTTTTTCAAGAGGAAGAATAATAAATAAATA
Organism: Pangasius krempfi; assembly: GCA_037576825.1. Lineage (NCBI taxonomy): Eukaryota > Metazoa > Chordata > Actinopteri > Siluriformes > Pangasiidae > Pangasius > Pangasius krempfi. Next base: position 15,936,945 of record CM074998.1, read on the forward strand.
AATAATAAATAAAACACAAATTACTTCTAATGCTGTATTTGATTAAATGTCGTAAGTCAATTTCTTAGCTCCGACTAGGAAGAGCCAAAGAAAACGCAACTTCGGATCGGAAAGATGGGATGAATGAACTCATTCCCAAGTTCAGGCTGAAGGAAATGCCAGATATTTGAAAAAAAACAAAAAAAACATTACTTTTCATTTGACTGAGGTGAAATGCGCAAAAATAAATAAATAAATAAATAAATAAATTCCTAAATATCACACACACAATTTTTTTTTTTTTTACATTTTTACACTTGGCTGACATGGAAAACTGATAAAGACATGATGTGAAAAAGAGTGAAAGTTTTTTTTATTTCAGAAAAAAAAAGAATTTTTTTTCAAATCTCTCCATTACGCTCCCGTAATTACGCGTCTTATTTTCGTACGCATAACAAAAACAAAAACAGCTGAGCACTCTGGGTATCGTAGTCTTTCCCCTCTAATCACTTTTCAGCTTCGTGCACGTTTTCTTTTCGTGAATTGGTTTTAAACTTGCGAAACCAGTTAATGTAATCCAAGGTGATGGAACATTCTGTACGAGGTGTACGCTTTGGTCTCTGTGGAGACTGTTCAGGCTTCTGAATATTTATGACGATGCACAAGAATTTCCATTTGCGTTGGCTGACTTTTTGAAAGTGTCGGTGGACGCATGCCTCCTCTCCTTTCTGAGCTAAAGAGCCAGATGTCCACCAGCTGAATTTCATGAGCAATTATTTATTTATATAAATATGGTAAATATGTCGTCTTAACCCTTTCGTGCATAAATTATTTATTTAAATTTTTTTAAAAAATTAAAAAAAAACACACTTCTGTTAGAAAAGCAACTGAAGTTATTTAGGAATATTTCCGGTCTAAATATTACAGAAAATTTTAAATCCTTTTTAGTGCAAAATTACTGAAAATGTATTTTTATATTTATATTTTTTGAACAAACCTAGTATATATATGATAATGTTTGTTAAAATATGTTTATGTCTAATATATTTCTTTAAAAAAAACGGCCTTAAATGAACAGTTCAGGAGTGTGGAGACTGTACAGGATTAATTACTTTGTTTATATCTACTTTATTATTATTATTATTATTATTTATTTATTTATTTTTAATTATTATTATTTTCTTCAATTATTCACTTTTAAAATGTCTACTCCAATCTTGTACATGCGATTTATATTTGCCTTTTTTCCATAAAGCACTTTAAGTTGCATTTTAATGCATCAGAGATGATCTATAAATATTATTTTTAATCAGTTTATTATTATGACTATAAAACTTTTTTTTTTTTTTTATTTGTCCAGCGATGATCTCTCGGCAGGATTTCCAGGCGTGCTCTCCCGTGACCGCTGTTTGACCCACTGGGACTGATGATATTGCGCCAGAACCAGATCTGGTGCTGAGAACGATGGCTCCGCTGACTTGCAGCCCGCGTGCTGACGACAATCAGCTGGGGTTAAGTGCCGTATTCAGGAGATTCAGAAGCGTAAGATTAGGGCTACGGACGGATTCACGGCAGGATTCATTCTGCCCTGTCTGAGATTTAAACCAGAGAGACGGCAGTGTCCTGGTGTCGCACTGTTCTTCTTATTACCTCATAAATCGACATCTGCACGAAACGCTACACAAACCTAGCATAACCTTCTGTTCTGTTGTGCGACTTGGTCTGCATTTTAAGGTACAAAACACTTCAGGCATATAAAATAGATTAATAATCAATGCGGAGCTCTTCCTATCATGCTGAAGCTGATTCTCTTCCAATTAAAAGCGTGCGTGTTTTATTCCTCTTATGCCGTGACTGCAAAGTTTCACTTATTAAACAAGGACACGGCGTACTTTTTTATCCGTTTATAGTCACAGTTAATGTTGTGCAGCATCAACGAGACAAGTCAGTTTCTCTGATTACGTCCGTTATACGTCATATTTGTTCATTTGCAATTTTTTAGTTAAAAGTCAAAAGAAGAAGAAAAAAGTTCAAAGAAAAAAATGGAAATCTCTGTGTGTTTCTGTTGACTAAAGTTATAGGTACCTTACACAGCATCAGGAGTGGGACAAACAGTAAGCTGTCTTGGACCCAGGAGGGTTTAATAGTTCAAGTCGATTCAATTTTATTTGAATAGGGCTTTTAACAATGGACAGTCAACGGACATGCTAAATAAAACCAGCTGAAGCATGTCTATTTGTGGAGATTAACTTAGGCCTGTGCATTATTCACAACACTCTGTTAATTTGCCTATTTTGTAAAATCGTTTGTAAGGATGTCTGGCTACTAGGATCTTTTTATTAAGCTTGCGAAGTTTGCCAAGATGTCATAAATGAGGCGTACAGACGAGAAGATGGACTGGTGAAAGCATGGCAGTGGGTCTGCAGACTTCTTAAAACAACACTACCACATTAGAAGGAGATATAGTCTGATTTCGCGTTACAGCATTTACATTTTGTGTGTGTGTGTGTGTTTCCTTGGGGGTCCTTTTTCAATGGTTTATCCAGGATCGAGGCGATATGCACGAAGGACCTGACCTTGGTGGAACTCTGCCCCAGCGTGCCCTTGTGCATTCATTACATTTGGATCCTACTAGCGCTGCTTTTCCATAGAAAGTATTTGCACATGCACACTCTTCCACACTATTAATATTTCATACACAGTCAGTAATCTGGTAGGTCAGTAGTGCTGTCTACACCTGCACAACATTGTATCATTATAACTCTTATCATTACAAAGCAGAAAACAAGCAGCAAGTCTTTCACACACACAAATAATGGCACTGCACTAATCTGTTGATCACAGCACTGTATGCAAACATGGCACTGCTGCTACTGAGCACAAAGTCACGTGACTCACCCCATTTGAAGCGTTTCCCTGAATGCAGTGGCCTTTAAGTCCCTGAAAATGAGACATATCAATAAATGATAAATTTCAGCTTATTAAAAGGTGTGCGAAAAGTACTAAAAGTGCCTTTTCTAACAGGATGATGAGAGTTCGTCACTTACTGCACCAGCTGGAGTTCACTGTCCAGGAAAAGGGACCTACTGTTCTCACATTTCTTCATGTCTGATTCCTTCTGTTTTCTGTTTTCTGTTCTCTCTCTCTCTCTCTCTCTCTCTCTTCACTTTTGGGCTTCACTTTTATATTTTAGAAGCAAAAACCTTTCTCACATGCACTTTCCGCTACAGTTTCACAAACAAACAGTTTCAATTAAGCGTGGCCCAGTAACCGGACCGAATTAGCAGCCTCCGGGTCACGTGATCAAATTCGACGCATCCCATTGGCTATAATGTGAGTCACTCAGATCTCTGTAAAATCAGGAAAACAGTGGATTCTTTAGAAATTCCACTAAATTCGGGGGAAAAATGTAATATTTCATGAGGGAAGAGTCTGATGGAAATAAAAAAGTAGAAAATAATCAGGAAGTAGATTCGTTGTTTACCTTTAAAAGGCGGAAGGAAGAGGTTTTATGGTTAAATGGAGGGATTTAACTGTAAGCTATAGCCGTTAATTCAGGCAGTGACGTCACCTGCACGGGAGCAAGTATTTTCTGGCCCCAACGAATTCTCTAACACATATTTTTTTACAGTTACATTATGTAATATCTGTAATAAATAAATAAACATAGATTATGCTACAACAAGTGGATTAAGTCTACAATAAAAGCGATGCCGTCTCGTGCTGGAATCGCGCGGAGAAGTGAGGACGACTGGCTAATGAGAAACAGAGGCACATCTATAGTTCAGCGTTTCAGTTTTTTTCTAAACAGTAATTGTTCTGTGAGAATCTGGCTTCATGTCAGAGCTAACAGCTAAGCCCTGTATTAGACTGTACCACTTTCACACACTACTTCTCTCTCTCTCTCTCTCTCTCATCCTGATTTATTTATTTTCATTATTATTTATTTTATTCATTTATTATTTTATTACTGAAGCAGCCCAAAATGAATCAATGAACAATCTTTAACATGGTAGCTGAGGGGTTAAGATGTTGGACTACTGATCAGAAGGTCATGAGTTCAATCCCCAGCACTGCCAAGCTGCTATTGCTAGGCTCTTGAGCCTTAACCCTCAAATGCTCAGTTGTGTAAATAAGATAAATGTAAGTTGCTCTGGATAAGGGTGTCTACCAAATGCCATAAATGTCAATATAAAGCCTATTACAAGAAGCAAACCCATGAAAGTTGTTGTCTACAGAAATATAATTTAGAAAGATTGAAACAAAATGTGAACAAGCATATATTTCACGCAATTGCAGGTGACTTGTTTTTCTTCAGACTTTTCCACATTGCCATGTTGTCTCAGCAGGCATTCTGTTAAATTCCTGTGGGAAATTCCATCTTGTCACAATAATGCCTCGATTTCAGGTCTGTTTGTTGGAGCAGGATGTTTTTCCCAGAAACACTCAGATTGAGGCAGGAATCCACATACCTACCCTAGGGTCAATTTAGCCTAGCTAAGCTACCTACTAGTTTGTTTCTGGGAGGAAACTGGAGAACCCAGAGGGAGAACATGTGTAACTTCACACAGACAGTAACCTGAGCTCAGGATTGAACCAGAGACCCTCAAACCCTCAGGGATCAACACAACCCACTGAACCACCATGCCACCCTATATGCGTTTTTAGGCTATATTTAGGTGATTTGTATTCTACAGTTACGTTATATTCTGACCATATATTTGTATGTATATTGTTAGGAGTCTTTATACTCATTTATTGCTCTATTCATAACTACAAAATATCTAATATTGTCCACAGAAAAGAAATGGTATATCACAAAATTGTATAAACTTCTAAGTTCAAGAGTCAGAATCATCTTCCAATGAAGTCATCCCATGAAATAAAGAAATCACTTATTAGAACGAAATACAGAAGTTACAGCATTGCTATCTAACCTTAGGTTAGTTGTGCTAACCATAGGCAACGTGAGGTGAGAGATTAACAGGCACAAAAATGATGTAGCTTGCCATCTCTAAAAATGAGCCAATGTGAACAACATGTGTCTGGCATCCTCAGCTGAACGTAGACCTTATTCTTCTTTCAAAAAAAGCATTTTGTTTCCCTAAATCATTGCCTCAGCTTGACCCCTAACCCTTTGTGCTTTGCTGGCTGAAAGAAAGCCATCTATTGGAAGAAGACAGAATGGGACACAATAAACCAAACAGACCACTGTTCTGTGTTTTCAGCAGTGGCAAAATAAGTGAAAGACCTTTTCATGACCTCTGGAGTCCCTTTAAAGTCTCCACTCACGCATCCACCAACACAATATATTAACAATTTAACCACTTGCATTTGCCCTGCTCTAACACCTCTAACGGACTTTTATTGACAATCTACTTATACTGAACATCCTTTCAACACATTTAGTACTGTTAGGAGACAAATTTATTCATAAATCGTTCGCAGAAACATTAGTTTGTACAGTCCGAAACAGATAAATGCAGACAAAACCTGCTCGTTTGTGAAGGCTCGAAGGAAAACCAGACCTAGCGATGTGAGTTCTTCTCCTCCTTCCTTTGGTTTTTAGGCTCTACATCCAGTCCGTTGTGTTAGCACCCTCTTTATGGCACTTCGGCAAAGCCTGTATAGAAGTGTGTTGTATAATCCTGTATAGAAGTGCAAGTTAAAAACTGAGGGTCATTTATAGCTACAGGAAACTACAGAGGTAATGATGATAGTTTGATCGCAGGATGCATTCAGAGAATTGTAGTTTATGGAAGGCTGTGACACAACCAAACTAGGTAGCTGTTGAACTAGACTTATTCCATTAATTATTAAACATTAAACAGTTAATATCTCTCTCAAGACCAAAAAAAAATAAAAAATCACCTCCTCTTAAATGAAAACCAAATGACCGAGTTCATAAAATCAAAGTGTGCTGTTAGTTTTTGTCCTTGTAGTAGCTTGTTTATAGCAGAGAATTAGATAACGAGGTTGAATTTGTAACTAAATTGGGAAAGAAAATTGGGTAAAAACAGTCCAGACTCAGCTTTCGTTATGTTTCAAATATCAAAATATATCAATTGATAACTCTCCGTTTATTTATTTATAGGCTTTATACATGAGGGATTTTTTTTAAAAAGCGTAAATTGCTTAAAACCTGCTGTCCTGCACTCACCTGAAATGAGGGGGTTTAAATTACAGGTTGTAAAAAATCACAACAGACCTCTCTGACTCCTGCATTTTTGTGTTTTCAGAAGCTAAATTGGACAATTGGGTATTTCTCGGCGGTCTGTGTTTGACGTGCTTGATGGTCCAGTGTTCTGACCTGTTGTTCGTAATATTCCAACGTCGCTGTTCTGTTCTCAGAAAATCCCAGCAAACAAACAAGCAAAGTGCACGGGGTCTCATCATCTCATTCTGCTTTCCTGCGTGTCCTTACACACACACACACATACACACACACAGTCTGTCTGCAGATGGCAAACAACAGAATGTATGGTGTTGAGGTAATATATGGAAATATATGGGTGTGTCATTGAGCTCATTATAAGTTGAATGGGAGCGTGGTCATGTTTTTGAATCCATATATGGAAGTCTTCAAGGAGCAAGATGGAAGTCATTGGCATTCAACATTACATTCACATGTAATTTCACATCATTAAAAAAAAAACCCAAAAAACAGCTAGCCAACATAAGCTAGCTAACCGAATAACTGAGAAAATGTGACACCCACTCAGTCTCACACACACACACACACACACACACACACACCTTGAATGAGCTTTACGTGGACTTAACATACCTCATCCGAATGATGTTACTGTGTGAGTGACAGTCTCAACATGAGCAAAATTATTCGTAAATCGTTCTCAGGAACAATGAGGTATTCGTAAACATGTAATTAGTTGGGAAAAAAAAGTTTGCATCTTACATTAAGCTCCAGATTTTGTGGAAATTTACATAAACAGAGATTCCCTAACGTGAACCTCAAATGATCGGATCTTATAAAACTTATAATCGGTGTCGGACGCAACTGCGATTTTATACACGCATTATGCTGTCAGGTTTAAATAAATAATAAGTAATCTTTTATTTTGTAAGAAAGTATTCACAGGCTTATTTTGAACAAAAGCTATCCAAAACAAATCCATAAATTAAGACAATAGGACTAGCTTTCACAAATAAAATGATGTAACTGGAGCAAACGGATGTCGTATGGCAGCTGGAATAACATGATAGGTACCCAAGTCTGTGATTGGTCAGTACAGAAGAGGTGTGCCCAAGCTGACTCAGTCCAAGATGCATGACCTTGAGGAAGGGTAGACTTCTTCCTGAAATTTTAACAGCGCCACCTGAAGTACGGGAGCACTCGTATGTACTTGTACTCCTTTCAGCTCACTGTGAGCTTAGCCTTTTATGGAGTTTTGTGGGTGTGGCTAAATGTTAATCAGCTGTCACGTGAAGGCGCTTGGCAATTTACAGCTGTTTGGCATTGACGTGAGAAAATTTTGTAAATTTGGCCAGTATTTTTAGTTTATGTTTTAGTTTGGTGTTGTTGGTTTTTAGTTTATTTATTTTTAGTTTTTTTTTTTTTAGTAAATTTATACACAACTGTACTGAAAGTTAAAAAGGCAGATCCTTTAGCATAAGAGCAAACTGTGAAATAGTCATACTTTCTGGCTAAAGTGCATTATATCTATATACAGTATGTATATGTATCAATTTTTGCCGCTCTGCTGCACTGCTCTGTATATAAACACACTATCAAAGACTTTCTTTTGTGAAAAGTTATCTTAAGTTTTAAGAGGTGTGCTTTTTTTCTAAAAAGTGTGAATTTGATATATTCTGTTGTGACTTATAATCTCAGAAACAGAGATCAATGCGCAGCCTGGAGTGTTTTTAACACCAATAAAACTCGCCAATGAGATAGCGAGATCAATTTTTTGCAGTAATAAATGCATGTTGGAGGAGTTGTTGGGAAAAAAAAAACATTTGGTAAAACATGAGGCACTGCCTTTGAGTGAAATGAGCTAAAATGTCCATTTTTCATAACCTATAATGGAGGATTAATGGAAAACAGTTCATTCAAACAAGTACTTTAATCTTCATATCTGAACGTAGTACTAGTGGGCTGGAGGTTTCATTAACGTTTTCTGTTATTTATCAGAAGCATGCGCTTGTTGTGAAGGACTTTACCTGTGTTTGAAATGTCTTTTACCTTTACTCTAAATACAGATTACAATAAATGTAATATCACTGGGATACAAATGGATTCCCCTGCCCTCCTGGCACACATTCATGTTCAATCCTCTTTCTTGTCTCAGCCTTTATCTTGTTGCACACATACACTGCATCTCTCTGCAGGTTTGTGTGTGTTAATGAATTGGGCTAAATGTCACGGCCTGGCGGGCGAACGAGTCTGTGACAGAGGAGCCTGGCGTTTAGTAGCGTGTGATCATGATAAGGGCAATTAGGTGCGAAAAAAAAAAATCAAAGCTCTTGACGGCCTTCATACTTTAACCTCTCACCCAGCTGCAGTTACTGACAAATGACATGTTTACAACGCCTGAGAGATTGTAAGAGAGTATTTTTACTGACCTCTGACCTCTTATGGGTCACCATGGCAGCAATTAGTGATTATATGTTTACACGCTGACTGTTTTTTTTTTTTTTTTTTAATGTTGTTATTTATAATGTTTAGTCAAATTCCTTGCAACTGAAGTTTTTTTTCTGTACCAAAAATGTTCAGATTCTAACAATGACCTCTGACCTCAGCCTAAGCAGTAATAACTGGATCTAATGATCTCTGACCTAAACACATCACAGAGAGTAAAATCACTGTGTTAAAAGTCACACTGAAATAATATGACAGTGAAGGTTATACCGCAGCGCTTGTGAATTCTCGACTCTGATTGGTCGGAAGGTGTTGATTCATTTTCTCTAACAGCAGCTCTGACAGTAGTGCAGCTGCAAATCACGGGTTTATATTAATATTCTAATACGTTATTGTTTCTTGTACGGAGGACACATAAATGGATTTTATAAAAAAATTTGTTATTGACTGATATGACGTTTTTTCTCAGGAGACATTTATTTATGGAAGGAGTCTCCAGTGTCAGAGGTAAAGCTGTAAGTTTTTTTAGTTTTGCAGGACAGAAAGTTTTTACGTTTGCGGTTTCTCTGTAACGTGACAAGCTGCGTTTTTTTTTTAAAGCCAGAGGATAAAAAGAAGCTGGTATGAGAAAGTCTTGTCGAACAAACGAAACACACAAACATGGCTGCCTGAGGGGTCATTCATATCCACGGATTATTTAATGTTACTGGACTATAATAAGTGATCTTCGGTCATTGTGCCTGTTGTAATTATGTTTTAGTTGCTACATTTATGTTGTATTTCTTCCATTTTTCCATTTTCCACTGTTGTCGTGACTCATGTCATGATCCATGGTGCATAGCCCAATGTGATTGACCTCCACCCACCAATACGTGAAGGATTTATCCGTGGATAGATCTCTCAGACCCACACTCGCACTCTCAGCTCTGGAAATGACAAAAAAAATCACATAAATTGACCTGAGGCTTGAAAAACCATTGGACTGACAACTATAAAAAAAAAAGAAACAATTTAACAGCAAATTAAACAAGAACCATAAAAAGCAAAGCAAATAAATGAACACTGGTTCATTATTTCTACTCCCACTGTATACACAAAAATATAGTTTGGTACTGAAGGAACCAAAAGACCTACATTCCCTTCCTCTGCTTCTGACATTGGGTGAAAAACTTTGAATTGACATTTGAGCGGATTAGATAAAGTTATGCTCCATCTTTGGATGACTGCGATAATGCTAATGCAAATTTCTGTTAAAAGTCGCCGTCTGCCGTCACACACTGCTCTCTGTGTAAACAGGCATCACTGAACAAACAGCAAGGGAACACAAAAAAAAACGTCAGGTGAAGCCTTTCCTCACACACACACTGCAGAGAACACGCAGAGTGTGACGGCAGAAGGTGACTTTTATAACAAATTTGCGCTCTGATTAACGTAATCATACAAAGCTAAAAACTCTCACACAAGAGCTTACGTGCAACGAATATTCCAGACAGTGTAAGACACGTTATTGAATCTCTGGTGGGTTCTGAGACTTATACAACCAAACATTGTACAGATAATCATTTTTTTGCATTAGCCTAATTGTATGCTAGTTGCACTAGTCCAGTGACTGCACACACATTTAAAGAAAAAGAAAATCCACCCAGAACGACTTCTTTATAATTAACATGATCTTCAGCAGTGGCCAAGAGTTATTTTCCTACCTTATCTGCAGTATAGGTGTTGTGTGTTCTGAGTTGCTTTTCTGCTCACCACGGCTGTAAAGAGTGGTTATTTGAGTTACCGTAGCCTTCCTGTCCAGCCATTCTCCTCTGACGTCTCTCATCAACACGGTGTTTTCTCAGGAGTTCAGCAGTTTCTAGCATCTTTTTTTTTCTTTGGCAGTTTGCCAGAATTCAGCCACGGCGATATCTGAAGGGTTTTCCCAGACTGCCACATGCCTAAAAAAAATTGGAGGGGTGTGTGTTACACTCTAGAGAGACTTATTGTCCAGAATATATGGTGTTTGCACACACACACACACACACCCAGTGTACACACACGCTGATGTAAATAGCTGTACGTGGTATGACAAAGACACAAATAACTGTGCAAGCCTTGTGTGGACAGCATTTTATGGTCTTGATGGTTGATGTGTGTGTGTGTGTGTGTGTGTTTGACTGGATAATGGATTTTAAGAGATGTACACACTCAAAGTATACAGCCTGCATTAAGTTCTTGTAATGACTGCAATGTACCCACAGCGTTTGTGTACAGCTGTCGTTAAGCTCTTGTAATGAGACTGGGCTTACATCATGCAGGTACCATGATACGTATGTGTGTGTGTATGTGTGTGTGTGTGTGTGTGTGTGTGTGTGTAACATGGACTGGTGAGTCCATAAACATGATGGTAAGTATGCCATCAACCTGTACATATGTACGAATCTCAATAAATGCAATATATGTTGTGCTAGTTGTCATGGAAGCGCATCCTCTTGGGTTACTGAGGATGGATTAAACAGGATAATGTGGATAACGTCGAGTGTATTGAGCTCGGAGTGTATGGTGCGTGTCTCAGCGTGCGTGGGTTTTATGTGAGTGAAAGAGTGAGTTAATTGAGTACAGGTGTCCTCGTTGCACCTGTGTGCGTCTGTTTCGGCGTACGTGCCCTCACGTACCATCATGCTATCGTTGGGATGATGTCAACCCATTAGCCCGGCGCTCAGCTTGTTTTCCCAGAATAAACCTGAAGATGATGGAGATTTTCATACCAGTGGTGCTGACCCATGATTAGTTACGTCTTCCCCCTCCTCTCTCACTGCACAAACACACACATGGGAGGCAGGAGATGTAGCTCACTAATGCGTGATAATGTTGTATAAGTGGATTGTCCCTGTTCCCATGTTGGGTCAGTGCCACGGCTGCGCTACTTTCATCAGCTCACTCTAATAACGATACACTCACGCCCACTCACCAAGCACACGTGCGTGTTTTGGTAAACTCTCAATGAACCAATTCAACTGTTCAGGTACAATGGCAAATGACTTTGGTTTAAGACATGAACGTTACATGAGGGGTGATAATGATATATTTGTAAGGTATAATCTGAATTAACCGCTGCATGTTCAGGGATGACTAGTATAAATGTGCTAGCAGGGCTAAACCCCTGTCTTTCAAAGATTTTGCTGTCCACGTCCATAAAATCGTGCAGCCACAGATCAAGAGCTTCAGTTAATGTTCATGGGGGAAAAAAATCTGATCTGTGTGACTTTGACCGTGGCATGGTTGTTGGTGTCAACTGATTTGAGGATTTCATAAACTGCTGATCTCCTGGGATTTTCACGGATGGCAGCTTATAGAATTCACACAGAATGGTATGAAACACCAAAAACATCCAGTGACATTCAGCGACAGGTTCTGCAGACAGTCTTGTTAATGAAAGAGGTCAGAGGAGAATGGCCACACTGGTTCAAGCTGACAGGAAGGCTATAGTAACTCAAATAACCACTCTATACAACCGTGGTGAGGTGAAAAGCATCTCAGAACGCAAAACACATCGAATCATGAGGCGGATGGGCTACAAAAACAGAGGGCTACAACATTTTCAAATCGAGATTTCAAACAATTGTTGTTTTTAATCCATTTTCACAGCGTCGAGTTGTAGAGTGTGGCATAGGGATGGGCGATATCTACAAATAAATAACTAAATTTGTTAATTTAAAGGTTAAAAGGTTAATTCTTGATAACCTGTTACACTGTGTTCACCCACCGGCTCCATGTGTACGTCTGTTTGCAGCAGCATTGTCGTGGGAACGTACGTGGGTTTCTCACAGATGTCAGGGATTGTAGGTGGAGGCGGATGCAAGTGCAGATAATTTATTATGTAAAGTGCAAACCAAACAAACAAAAACGTTTTGGTAAAACTGTTATTACTTTTATTGTTTGTAGGATAATCGAATTTAAATTTTGGGTATTTTGGGTACTTCAGTAGCTGTTTTAAAAACATACAAATCCTCTGTAGTGCTTAATTCACTTTACTCATCGCTAATATCCAATTGTAACATATAACAACTGTAAAAATAACATGGTCGTATCACCCAACCCTAGCGTGGTCCACTTGAACATTGCAGTCTGAGGTTTGGTTGTTATATTATTCCCTGTTCTTCAGGTTCCAAATTGGGGGAAATGGTGTGAGCTGCAGAATAAATAATAATAATAATAATAATAATAATAATAATAATAAAAAAAGTTTAATTTCCAACTTGAAAACATACAAATTACACAGTCCAGTGAAAGAAGAAGGAAAAAAACACATCATAAAGACTTCACTTGTACCTTTAAGTAATTCAGGTGTTAAAGATGAATGGTGAAAGTTAATAACAAATAAATATTCTTATCTATCAGATCTTCTGAATGAGTCAATGCATAATTTTTCATTTATTCTAGCCCCATTCAAGCCCATAAATTAAAAACATAAGTGCTAACTTGTTTTGCGAAACATTAAAATGTAACTATAAATGGATAAAAATGATGCTGTGTTGTTCTTTGTACTCACTGCTGTGTGTGCTATGAGGAATAAAATACTGTGACATGCTGTAATTGGAAAATAATCAACTCTGAGATGTAACTCTGCTTCATCACACCAGCCTGTGATCATTTATTTTCTTCGCAAGACTGAGTGTTTTATTTCATATGCGACATATTTTTTGAGCAAAAGGCTGAATTATTATTTTTGTTCTCTTTTAATTTGTCATGGAAAAAAGGTGGTTGATGATTTTTATTTTTTTTTTTTACCTCAAGAAAAAAGGACCAGATGGCAGAATACAGTGCATGCAGGCGAGGGATACGGGGTGAACATATGAACCCACAACTTAACAAACTTAACCCTTGAGTTACAAATAAATATTCCAGAGTCACTCGTTTTTAATCTGCCTAAAGAAGAAAACAAAATTCCATGCTATTTTAAGACAAATACTATTTTGTTTCAGAAAAAAAAAACTCTAATTACAAACCCGATTCCAAAAAAGTTGGGACACTGTACAAATTGTGAATAAAAACAGAATGCAATGATGTGGAAGTTTC
>CM074998.1:15950683-15965501 GCA_037576825.1 Pangasius krempfi
AATGTCTCACTTTCAACATTTGATATGTTATCTATATTCTACTGTGAATAAAATATAAGTTTATGAGATTTGTAAATGATTGCATTCCTTTTTTATTCACAATTTGTACAGTGTCCCAAATTTTGGAATCGGGTTTGTATATTCAAATCACAACCACAACCAGATGTTATCTCGGGTGCACATCTAGATGCATACAATGCAAATAGTAGCTATGTCCTTACAGTGGCAAAGATGTTATTGTTATATAGACAACGGATTTCTAACTATGGCTCAGTACTGGATTCCACTTACAGCTGTCTAGCATGATGGACCTCTGCTTCTTATTTCTTGCTTCAGGTAAGTCTTATTCTTTATTTATATCAGCCTCACAATGTAATCATGTAATGTATAATATTTTTATAATAATAATTGTAACCATGCACTCCAAAAATGATACCTTAGCAAATAAAAATATCTCGCATATAGGAAAATTCAACTAATATTTCTCTGTTTATATTTTAAACAAGATTATTAACCCAAATTCTAGATATTTTTGACTCATTTCAAGCTTGAAATTGTCAAACTGTACTGGCAGATAATTTAACTTATTTCAAATGTTTAATTCTAGAAAGAAGTAAAATTATTGGCTAATACTTATATACCTATATAGGTTTACTGATACAATTTAATTTTCATTGTTTTCTTGAGGTCATACCACATGACAGTCATATATAAAAACTTTTCCAAATTTGGCAAAGTCTTACCAACAAACAAAGTCTAGATGTTTGCAAGAATCCTTGCAATCTGTGATGTCTTGCCACTTTCAAAATGATGTTTTCTTCATGGTCGCACCAGATGAGATTTCGCCAAATGAAAAACTCGGTACAAATTTCCCTAGTATGTTATCAAAGAATTACAAGTGCAAATGCTTTGCAGGTTTGGTCAGTAATGCAAAACACTTTTGAAATTATGCCAAATACGACAAGAAATATGTCAAAGGATTTAGAGCAAGTTTTCAGAATTGCACAAATGGTTGGACCATTACGTCACATGATATTTTGACTGTTCTAATAAAGGAAATATAACCAATACATTAAAAAACTGGAAAAAATAAAGTGGGTACATATGCGTCAGGTCATCAACCTGTTAACACTAAATTTCCCTGTAATACCACATGATTAATTATGAAAGTACAATGGAAAAAAAAATCCAAATACCAGCAAGTTATTAAACCTAAAATACAACACAAAAGACGTGGTCCATATTATTTTAAAATTTTATACTATATACTGCTTTGTATTTAGACTCCAAACTCCAAATAGTACTTTCTTTGAAAATAGTTTTCCTTCCAGAAACTAAAATGGACTTAACTGGATTATATGGGCATTATCTGAAGGGCAGTGGTAGTTCAGTGGTTAAGATACTGGTTTACTGATCGGAAGGTTATGAGTTCAATCCCCAATACCCCCAAGCTACCACTGCTGGGCCCTTGAGCAAGGCCCTTTACCCTTAACTGCTCAGTTGTGTAAATGTAAGTTGCTCTGGATAAGGGTGTCTGTCAAAGGCTATAAATGTAAATATGGGATCATAAGGATTTACACAAAAAAATAGATACTTAATGGTTCTCCAAAAGATATTCAAAGTTTTGGGAAATTTTTTTTATAACCAAACCCTGACTGATTCTTTCCCAGAACTTTGTCCCGGACTTGTTTTTTTCATCACTCTTTTCTTCTCATGATGCTGTGTGTTCAGATGTGTTCTCTAACAAACCCTGGGTTCTTCCATGAACAAGTGTATTTATATTGCGATCATGTAACACTTTAATCGCACACAGCTCAACTCCATTCAACATATTATGTGACTTCTGATGGAAACTGGTTACATCGGAACTAATTTAGGGGTTTCAGAGGAAAGGGGGTGAATACTTATGCAATCACTACTTTTATACTTTTTTATTTTATAAACAATTTTGTAGCCTAATATTACACTTCACTTCAGTATTATGGGCTATTTCATGAAGATTCATGACATATAATCCCAATGAAGTCCATTTAAGATCCATGTTGTAACATTAAAAACTGTGGAATAGTCCAAGGGGGGCAAATACTTATGCATCGGAGTGTGGTTTTACATGGTTCCTACCAAGTCCTAAGAGAAAACTGTCCATTTGTTTAAATCAGTTTGTTCTTTATAGACACTACAGCGTAAGAAATAAAATTAAAATATATTCGATTTAGGAAATAAATGAACTTTAACTTCAGACCAAGCTCTGGTTCCAGGTTTCACACCAGGTTTGTTTCGAGCAGTGTTGGAAAGGTTTCCAGCACACAGGACACACCAATATGGATAGTGGATACCATTACGATTGTGATTCCTCTTTTAAGCATTCTTATTTTGCTGAGAATCGCTTACGTTCAGGCTACGTATACTACTACAGGGGTCCGGTGAAAAACATTCAAAACAATGATGACATTTTCAGACTTCATAGCGTGTGGTTTGCGTTGCATGTAACCAACATTTCCCATGAACAGCGTCCATATGCAAAGTTGTGACTCATTTGCCTAACCTAGAGCTGGACTATTTCCATTACTGACAAACATCATCTAGTTATCAAATTTTCAATTTGATTATCTCCACTTTTTAAAGCAGGAATGTGTAAATTTGGGTTAGTAGTTAGTGTTTAGCTGACTTGTCTGCTTAGGAATTGTCTGTGAATGTTTTCCCTAGTAAACAAACCTCAAAATATCTTCTTTTTATGACCCAAATGAAAACATAACTGGCAACTAAGTAAACGTTGTTAAGTGAACGTGTACATAATCAATACATCAGTAATGACGTAAAATTACACCAGAGTGAATGTGATTAAAGATCAGGTCTTTAATGGTGATAGAAATGGAATTATTTTGCTTCAGAGGAGAAAATGTTCTAGCACCAGATCTATGTGCCAGAACGTGGAAGTGCACTGGCCAAACATTTCACTAAACCAAACGTGGCATGTTCATTCATGTCTTCTGTAAATGCAGTGATGACAGTGAGTGCGAACAGCAGCATACCACTGAACACGACGTTGGTGACCACCACATTGTCCAACACTGTGCCATCATATACCACAACAACGACTACAATGAAAACGAACAGCATGATGACAAGCAGCGCAGCAACAAGCACCACGGTGATGAACACCACGTCGACGACCCTGCAGTGTCAGCATGGTGGTCATGAAACGAACGGGTTCTGCCTCTGTCCTGATGATTTCACTGGAAAATTCTGCGAGTTATGTACGTCCTTTTCCCACATTATTTTATTACACTAGAATGCTCAGGTGCCAAAGTTGAATATTGTTAATTAAGCGTAGCAATTACATGAAACTATTTTGAAATTGTTGAAAATCATGAAATTGTTCCTGCAAAAATCTTTTGTAGGTTCATGTATTGTTTGGGATCCCGAGCCTATTGTGGGAAAGAACAACGCGAATTCAGGATTGCTTTACGTAGGGGTGTGCTTCACATGGGTCTGGACTGCTATTGGAATTGGAATGAACCATAAATCAGTTGCTGCTTTTAGATTAAATGCAATAACCGTCACATTCAAGCAATGAAATTTGGAAGTTTAGTGAACGAACTGATTTCTAAGCTTGTTGCAGTCAAAGCCCAATCATAAAATGGATACCGTTCTGTTAATCGCAGGGTTTCCATTTGCTACGTGGAATAGTTAAATCTAACATTATTAAAAGATATTTCATTAAATTTTTACCAAAGGTGCTGTTGAATTCTCGACTCTAATAAGTTATAATAATAAAAAACGTGTAGTTATTTCACAAAGAGAAACGCATACTTGTTGATACGGTGAAGATTTATATATGGAAGGAGTCTCCAGTGTCAGCGCTTTGTAACTGTCTCCTCATTCTCTTTAGTGAACTTTCTGTAGCTGCTATATGTAACTATAAACAGATACTGTATATAATGTAACTATAAACATATAAAAATTACAATGTGTTGTTCTTTAATTAACAAAAAAAAATTTATTGTTTCCAAATTGCTGTGGTATAAGAGGAATAAAACAATCTTTAATTCCATTAAAACTGGTGCAAAAGTCTCGACCTAGAACTGTTTTAATCAATAAATTCCTTCATGAAGATAAAATCTTTCAAAATGACAGCTGATACATCCTGACTGTATGTGCTGTTGTGTGTCGTGTGTTGCGTTATCCTATTTTTTTCTGATCAAACAAAAAAGAATGTTTTATTTATATTCGTGAATAACAATAATGATAATGGCATTTTATTGGATAAATATATTTCTATTCTTTTGCTTTTGATTAATGAAGACCTCTGTGCCATGCAGTATGTTACAGTTTGTCTTTACCTACAGCAAACGTCTGTCTTGAAGCAACTGTTAATAGCTTCGTGTTTCCAAAGACAATTATCGGACAAGCGGGTTATTCAAAACAGCAGTGTCCTCCACATGAAACTAATGGTAAAGTATCTCAGTGGTCAAGGAGTTTTTAAAACAACACAAAAAAAAACAGGTTATTTGGAAAATGTTGAGTTTTTATTTATTTTAAGTGTTTATTATTTAAAAAATGTTTATTGCCTTAACAGAAAGGTTTGGGTTTTGCTTTTATTACCTAATTTTTAAAAAAAATTTAAATTTAAATTCAACAGTAGAAAAAACCTTTCCATTTGATGTATAAACACCAGTGGTTTTAAAAAGACATACAAGTAAATATAGAATATAAAGAAGTTATAAAGATTTTTACCTCAACACAATGGCAAGCTTTGGATCTAAAGGGTTCAAATACGTTTTGTTTCAATCATCTCTAGTGGCCGCAATAATTCAGTTGAAATTTGTGAAATTTGAACCACTGCATTGTCGGCCCATGCTGGACAAAATGTACTGGGCTGATTTTTTATGTTTAATAAAGTTCATCCGTAATCTGAGGACAAGTTTGATGGCAAAGTTGTAAAACAGAAAGTGAGGCTAATAACATCTCTCTGGGAACAAGCACAGATAGCGTCAGGTATTCCTCTATTAGACGAAAGCTAGAAAGTGCTTGGCCCCTTAATTGCTGATCAAGAGCCCCTTAACAGCTATTATTATTATTATTATTGTTATCATCATCAACAACTTTACAGATTTACAAATTTTTTTTTCTCTGTGTATGGACCACGTAGCCGGATTTCCAAAGGCTACAGCTTGGTGCCGGAATGAAACT
This sequence comes from Pangasius krempfi, assembly GCA_037576825.1. Lineage (NCBI taxonomy): Eukaryota > Metazoa > Chordata > Actinopteri > Siluriformes > Pangasiidae > Pangasius > Pangasius krempfi. The sequence continues at coordinate 15,955,877 of CM074998.1, forward strand.
CGCACTTTTGATACACCTCAAAAGCTGAACTGTGGCCTGACCCTTAATACCATCGATAATGATGTAAGTAAATTACAGCTTTTATTATACGTTTGCATAATAAAATAATAATAAGGGTTTTTTTTGGGTGTGTTTTTTTGCCTTCTGAATTGGAATTGCAATGGTCTATTGGCTGTAGATTTGATAGGGTCTATAACATTTGGATGATTTTTTTTTTTTTTTAGCTTTCAAATGCCGGTCCTGAAGCCAGGCAGACGTTGGCATCCAGCGCACAAATCCTCACATCCAAACCAGAAAAGCTAACCACGCAAAACATCAGCACTGCTGCAAAGATAGCCAACAGTCTGCTCACAATCAAAAACAACAATCAGGTACGTTTCATTTCTTTCTACCTCAATGTCGCACAAAATGATGCTCATAAACGTCACATCTTTATGTTAGCATCCTTTGTTATTGCTAAATCCTTCTAACTTCTAAGTTCTTTAAAAGTTTGGGTGAATCCATGATTAAGGTGCTATTTAGTCTATGTAAGTCAACATTCTAAGAATCGAGAATAAAATAAATGCTTTTAACCACTCAAAAAAAAACTTTGCAGGGTTTCTTTGGTGCAAGTTGCTCTTAAATATGTGACAACGATTATTATTATTATTTTTTATAAGCGTTTAACTAGCGTCCACACTAATGTAGGACATTAAGGATTACAGATCTAATCTAATTTATCTTTACTTTAAAATATTATTTTTTAAAAATTAATTACTTTCAATTTTGTACAACATTGCTATACTATATCAGTCAACATCACTGAAAAAAGGGGAAAAAACAGTGAAAGAACTTATTTTCTTCTTCCCATGTTCGTCAGGAAATTCGGATGATGCAACTTCCTGCTGAACATGTGACTTGAAACAGAAAAGGCTCTAATTTGGTATGCTCCAGTTGATACACTTCTTATCTTTTTTCATTTTCCGTCAGGATGTCCACCTTGCAGTGGTCGCCACAGTCAGCCAGCTCCTTAATGCTAGCATGAAGCAGTTCTACAACGTCACTACTGAATCCATCACCAGGTACTGAATGAATTCATTCTTTACTGACCTGAATATCTAAAGTTAGCTCGGCCTGGTTAGCTGTCTTGAGTGGCTGTTATGTTCCGTTAGGTTATGATGAAATATCTCATGGCGTCCTAGCGTTACTCTTGAACATACGTGCGAAATCACTGGTATCGTGAAGGCTTCTGAACATTAAGGAGAAGTTTACTGAGCATGTATGGAATGCATCGGCTCTTTGCAACAGTCACTTAACTTCAAAAGGGAGAAAAAAACGAAGACAGGCTAGCGAGAGAACAACTGTTTGCAGTTGCTATAGTGTAAGTGAGAACAGGAACTGACTTGGATATTACACAACATTAATTGTAAATATAAATGGATTAAGAAAAGTAAAGCACAACATGGCGCATTTAAACAGAGGGAAGCTGACAGGAACAGAGCATGATATCATAAATACACATCCTAACGTTCTCAGAAAGTGTAACCCTGTAACCCGAGCTGTAGGAAATGAGGTCACTGTATTGTTAAACCATCTGTGTGTGTTTATTCATTATCTTTCCAGTCTCACCCAAACGTTGAGGAAGTTTTCCCTGACGCACAGTGGTGAAAGATCACCGCTCGTACAGCCGAACATCGCCATACAGTCATTCCAAGTGTCCCAAAGTTCAGAAATCCAAATGACTGTTTTTTCAGGTTTGTGTGGTTAGAGAACATCTCTCTCTCTCTCTCTCTCTCTCTCTCTCTCGCTGTTTCAGTAAAAGTGCTCAGCTCTCTATCGGGACACGCAACCTGAAGTGCACATTAATGCTGGAGTAAAGTCACTTATTGATCCATTGTTGAACTATTTTTCTGCCGTGATTTTTTTTTTTACATTAGCTGTTAGTATGTACATAGTTTAATATTTACCAAACATAATAAAAAAGGATTGTGTGATTGTGATTGGTCAGAAGGTGTTGATTAATTTTCTAGAGCAGCAGCTCTGACAGTAGTGCAGCTGCAAATCACAGGTTTATATTAATGCACTCATTCTAATACATTACCATAGGAATGCTCCACAATGTAACTATAAACCAGGTTCATTTAAAAAAAAAAAAGTATGATGATCTTTAACAAATAAAATTATTTCTGAAAATACTCTCCAGTATGAAAGCAAATTGTATTTTTGCACCGTGGATTTTTGCCAAAGCAAATTTTATTCTTGTTCCGTCTGATCGCTTGGTGCAGTCTACGCAAGGCGCATAAATGTTATAGAAATGCAATAGAAATTTACTCAGATTTTATTCTTTAACTGCATTTTTTCAAGCAAAAATCTTCAGCACTCCACAATTAATATTTATGGAATAACAGAACTGAACGTTCTGCATGAAAATCCATACAAAACATTTCATTCTTTTTTTTATGTTCTTATTACATACTCTCTACAGCTTTAAACAATGGAAACCAATCAAACGTACCTTCTGGAGATTCACCGGACACCTTGTCAGCCAACAGAATAAAGATTAATGGCACCTTCGCTATTCCTAGTGACCAGTTCCCCATTGATGTCCAGATGAACGTCAAGCTTAAAGAAGGTACGGTATTTTACAGAACTGGAAGACCAGGATTCCCGCCAAACACCCAGTGTTCCCGGAATAGGCTCCGGATTTACCGTGACTCTGATCACGATAAAGCCATGAAGTTAACTGTGCACAAGACAATGCTGGGAAAAGTGTTTTTTTAATTTCCTTCTCTTTCATACACAGTTAACACTTTGATATCACGTTGTATGAAGTGTAGAAGTGCATGCAAGACTGTTTTTAATCTCGCAATTCACATTAATGCACTCGGACTCTAAGAGCCGCGGGTTGCACATCACTATCCAATCCCACTCAGCCAGTTTAGCATCGGATCAGCCGTGCGTGCTGGCTCACAGAGGCCGAGACTATTAAAATTACGTGGGTCAAGGAAACGTTTTAGGTTTTAATCAGCTTTGTCACATCGAATACTGCTTTAATAATAATTTCTCGAAACTGTATTTAATATTAAAACTTCCCTGAACTTCCCTGAGCAATTCAAAAGTGAAGAAGTGAAAAGAATAGAGAATAATTAAATTTTAGTGCTTTTTCACTACCGGGTCCCTGGGGGACTAGTGGTTAGACCACTTTGCTCTCACTGCTGCGGCCTGGGTTTGATTCCCGGCCAGGGAACCGACCCCAGCCACTGGGGTTGCATGCAACAGTGCGCTCTCAGTGCCGGTCCCAAGCCCGGATAAATTTGGGCATGATTGTGTCAGGAAGGGCATCCGGCGTAAAAACTGTGCCAAATCTAAATACGTGGACCAACGATCCGCTGTGGCGACCCCTAACGGGAGCAGCCGAAAGTGGAACAGCAACAACAACTGCATTTTTCATTACTGTTCTCTCCCCTGTCCCTCTTTCAGCTAGCCCAGCTACAATGACAGAGAGTGAAGGCACCACTGTTGGCTTTGTGCTGTACAATAACGATCAGTTCTTCAGATCCCAGGTCTTCCAACCTTCACTGAACATCAAGAGAAGAGTGATCACTGGACACCTGGGAAAAGAAAATGTCCTTGATTTTGTTCAGTTCACTGTGAGGCACCAGGTATGAGACATCTCATCTACTAAATCAGAATTAGAAAAATGATCAAATCAAGTCGATAGACAGGACAGGGCTTGTATTTGGATGTAGTGATGTCATAGCTGCATGTGTGCATCTGGAGAAGCATTTGGAGCGTGTAACACATGTGCCGTGTTCCTCAGCCCTACCAAACTGCACGGTGATGTGTGTTTTGCAGAATGTGTCTTCTATGCGCCTCTGCGATTTCGCCTGTGTGTTTTGGGACTACGACAAGCAAGACTGGAGTACAAAAGGCTGCAAAAAAGTCTGGAGTTCTGCTCATCAAACCTGCAAATGTGAAGGCATGGCAGACTTAGCCAACTTTGCTATGTTGATGGTGAGATTAGAACGCTAGCATATAATTAGCACTACTTAATGAATTAAAATATCAGACATGTGATACTGTCCTGTAAAATGCACAGTGTCTGAGTTTAGAATTATAAGCCAATTCTTAATATACCTGTGAGAGACACTGAAGTGTATGTTATGACACTTTGCGTACATTTAGGTGAAATTAAATTGAACCAATATGACATTATTATGTGTTCATAGTAGTTGTTTATGTAAAGTGTGTGGTTCTTTGCAGAGTTTCCGCTCAAACCCTGAATTAATCCAGGCTTTAGGCATGATCAGTATAATCGGCTGTGCTCTGTCTGTCGTGGGTTTGACCATCACAATGATATTCCAGATCCTGACCAGGTGAGTGGAGTGGAACGAAGGCACGATGGTAGGCTTGTGCGATATTAATTCTTCCCCGCTTGCGATTGACCATTTTTTATAAATCCCTCAAGCCTGCAAGTCGCAAGAGCATATGAGATGAAGGAAGGGGGCGGAGCTACCAGGTGGTGTCAGTTAATATTGGAGAGCTCGAAACCTGTGCACAAATCATTCTAGATTCAATCATTCCATACTTTCTAGCACCTACAAGAAGTGCAAAAAATATTAAGCTGTTTTTGTCCTCAACCCCTAACGCAGTGGCTGTATTTTTTTTTCCCGCCTTTTTTTTTTTTACTTAAAAATGTTGAAACTGGTCTTTGCAGAAAGATGAGAAAATCCAGTCCTACGGTCCTGATGGTCAGCATCTGTGCGTGTATGACCGTCGTCTACCTCATCTTCATCTTTGGCATTAAAAACTCGACCATCAGCTCCAGCTCTGTTGTTTCAGAAGAGAATATCATTCCTCTGACTGATTTCCGTCAAGATCCTGACTATGGGCCGTGTACAGCGTTTACCGTTCTCCTCCACTACTTCCTGTTAGCAGCGTTCACCTGGAGCACGCTGTACGCCACACACATCTTCCTCCTGATCAAAAACACCATCTCAGGGCCGCCACAGTACTTCAGTGTCTTATCCATCGTAGTGGGTTGGGGTGAGATACAAGAATCCGTCATTCGTACTAATATAATTGTGCTCATATTGCTTGAAATAAATAAACAGATCTAAAAGATAAGAGGTTTCAAGCGTAAAGCTCATTGCTTAAGGTTGTCTTTAGACGGACTTGGACTTTACAATGTAGTGTTTTAAATTCTCCATCTCCATCTCCAGGTCTTCCTGCGGTGGTGGTTGCAATCTCTTTAGGAATCACGTACCGGACTGATAACCCCTTAAACTACAGACAGGAGGCGCTGTGAGTGATACTGTGTTTAAATTCCTGCCTTATTAAGACTAGAAGAGACTGTACATGTGCGAAATTCACCGTAGGGCAACTGTAGTGTTGCTATAGTTACAGATCATTAACAGGGACTTGTCTGGCCAAAGCTCTCCATAATCTAAGTTGAATAATAAACTGATTTAAAAAAAAAAGAAAGAAAAACATCTAATTGTTGCTCAAGTTTTCTGCAAGTCAGAAAGTTTTAGGAAAGAAAGTTTTTTCTTGACAATCTAACAAACTGTGATTTTTTTTTTGGCTTAATAACAAGAGAGAGAAAAAAAAGTAAACAGTGGTGATGGGATGAGGAAAAAATTCCCATTTACAGCGCGCTATAACAGTAGATTTTATGCATCACAATATAACAGCAATCAGTTTAGTATCTCTGTGCTACTTCACCTGTACATACATGTGTGTGTGTGTAGCTGTTGGCTGGCTGCATTGGATCAGAATAACAGATTTGATGGGATGAAGCCCATGCTGTGGGGTTTCCTGCTCCCTGTCGCTGTAATGCTCCTCTTTAACATCGCAGTACTCTTTTACTTCTCATACGCCACCTGCAAGACCAACCCCGAACTCAACAGGTGTGTGTGTGTAAAACAATATGAAACAATAACCACAAATATATTCACTCTCAGTCTAATGTTGATCAGTTTTCATCTGCAGGTAAAAAGTTAGCTTTAAGCTAAGTTTTTTTTTTCTCCCATAGATCACAGGTCACTCCTCTACGGAGTAAAATGTTCGGCTGCATTTCCATGGCCGTGGTTCTCGGCCTGTCCTGGGTCATCGGCTACTTCATGCTCTTGGAAACAAGCCCCAACATGCAAACCATCCTCAGCTTCGCCTTCTGCCTCTGTAACACCACGCAGGTTTGCGCTTTTGCTCATAGCAAAGTTATTTCATTTTGCTACCTCTGCAGTGTAGTAAAAATTGGATTATTAGGCCTTGTTTAATCAGTCTGGCCTACAAAAACATTAACACATTACTTCACTGACTGATTAAACAAGGCCTAATAATTTTATTTTTATTTACAAAAGTTGCAAAAGTCTACATTTATCCACCCCCACCAATCTCCATAAAAGGCAAAGAGAGCTAAAAATGACCAAAAATGGTAAAAGAGAGCCTTCTAAGTGCATAAAGCCTCCAGTAATGCAGCTCAGCCAATGCAGAGTGTTGGCTACCATAGCCACGCACTAACTCCTTTTATAGGGTGCCATTACTTTGTTTCAAGTTATGGATTTGTTTTAGCTCACTTCATACAAAAAACCTTGTTTCACAATATTGTAATTAAATTGGGGTGTCTAAAGTAAACTTAAAAATACATATAAAATATGGAAAAATGCAATATTTGTGCAATATAAAAAGAAAATATGTCATCTTGTTCTAATCTAATAAACGATCAGCTCTTTTAAACTTATTGAAATAAACCTGTTATATCTGTGTTCTTCTCTGTTCTAAAGGGCATCCAGATCTTCGTGTTGTTCACCTTAAGAACACCCATCTTTAAACAGAAAGCCCTCGCTGTTCTCAAGCTCATCCCGGCTCCTGTTTGGGCCAGACACAAAAAGACATTTGATCTGTGGACCATAAAAGAAGCTGATCCTGAGCAGAGCTACAGATCCATCAACTTTGACCTTTACGATCTGTAGCGTTGAGAAAACTGAAAGAAATTCAGTTGAAACCAGATACTTACATACACTTCAGAAAAAAAACACAAAAACTTTTTTTTCTTTACTGTCAAACATTAAATCAGAGTAAACTTTTTCTGTTTTAGATCAATAAATATTAACATATCTTTTGCATTTGTTAAATGTCAGAATCGAGCGAGGGAGAATTTTTATGTATTTTTTTTTTATCACTTTCATCAAAGTCAGAAGTATACATACACTTCCTTAGTATTTGGTAGAATTGCCCCGAAACTTTCACTTGGGCCAAACGTTTCGGGTATCCTTCCACAAGCTTTCTACAATAGTTTGCTGGAATTTTGGCCCACTCCTCTTGACAGAACTGGTGTAACTGGGTCAGGTTTGTAGGCCTTCTTGCTCGCACTCACCTTTTCAGTGCCGCCCACAAATTTTCTATGGGATTGAGATCAGGGCTTTGTGATGGCCAATCCAATACCTTCACTTTGTTGTCCTTAAGCCACTTTGTAACTAATTTGGATGTATGCTTGGGGTCATTGTCCATTTGGAAGACCCATTTGTGCCCAAGCTTCAACTTCCTGGCTGATGTCTTCAGATGTTGTATCAATATATCCACATAATTTTCTTTTCTCATGATGCCGTCTATTTTGTGAAGTGCACCAGTCCCTTCTGCAGCAAAGCAGCCCCACAACATTATACTACCACCCCCATGCTTCACAGCTGGGATGGTGTTCTGAGGCTTCAAAGCTTCGCCCTTTTTCCTCCAAATATACCGTTTATCATTATGGCCGAACAGTTCAATTTTTGTTTCGTCAGACCACAGGACATGTCTCCAGAAATTAAGATTTTTGTCCCCATGTGCAGTTGCAAACTGTAGTCTGGCTAACATTTCAGCTCATGGTGGTACAGGACTCGTTTTACTGTGGATAATGTCTTCCCAGTTTCAGCCAGCATCTTCACAAGGTCTTTTGCTGTTGTCCTGGGGTTGATTCGCACATTTCGCACCAAAAAAAGTTCCTCTCTGGGACTCAGAATCCATCTCCTTCCTCAGCGGAATGATGGTTGTTCTTTTCCTGATGTCTTGGTTGATTTCTCTTGATTTTCCCATGATGTCAAAGAAAGAGGCAATGTGTTTGAGGTGTGCCACCAATTAACTCAAATTGAATCAATTAACCTATCAGAAGCTTCTTAAGATCAGAATGGAATCATCTGGAGTTTTCTTTTTGTTTAAAGACACAATAAACTTAGCGTATGTATACTTCTTTGATGACTTTGATGAAAGTGATAGAAAAAAACCCATAAAAAGTCTCCCTCGCTCGATAACAAATGCAAAAAATATGTTAATATTTATTGATCTATTGAACAGAAAGAAAAAGTCTAGTTGGAATTGGGATTATAAATAAGAAATACTTTCGAGATCTATATTCTTAGCAAGAAAACATTTCAGATGTTTCTTTTTTTTTAAAAAAACATCCAAGCACAGAAATTATACATTAACTGAAATGTATTATTTATATTCCAAATGCTGATGTCTGATTTTTAAAAATGTTACAGAGAATTATCCTTGGCCTGAAAATGTAATATGTTCAAGCATGAAGCTTGAGTTTGTGGTGTGAATCATCTGTACATCTGTACTAGTCAGGGAGTTGTAAAAGCAGAATGTTTGAAATTACGAAAGTCTTGAACAGCTTGTTAAAATAAAAAGTAAAATTGGTATTTTTGGCATAAATCTCGATAAAACCTTAAACTACACAACCATTTAACAATCCATTTTGAAATTCTAGCTCCTTAAATGCAAAAAAAAACCCAGAAACAAATTAACTATTTGTGAGATAAAGAGTCCTTTGGGTAAAAAAATGATTAAAATGAATATTAAAAAATTTTCCCTGACCCAGCAGAAGAGTTCAGCTGAATGAATGAATGAAATTCATCATTACACAATACAACACAGCGCACTTTTTCTAGCCACGCCCACTTACAGAACATCATGACACTTCTCAAATCTATCGATTCAGCAGAAATTCATTTTAAACGGTATATAATCAAGAATAACACAACAGTTATGAGGTAAAATAAATGTGCTCATGTTTTATGCATAAACCTTATGCTGCGAGACACTTAAATTAACTACTATCTTAAAATAAGCAAACTGTTTACATCAGCACATACATACTCATTTGGAAAAAAAAAAAAATTCTGAATACTGATTATAAATAAAACAACTTTTGTGTAATATACTTTTTTCTAATAACGGTACCTGTGTGAAGCTATAAAAGCTAATACTCCGTGGTAGGCTAGGAATTATGATCTGTCTTCATGAGCTATAAGAAAAGGCTTTAAATATTCAAGTTGCAGCTTTATCAGGATACAGAATCAGTATCGCCAATGACAAAAATGGAGGTGGACATCATATACAGAAAATTCTGCCTCTTAAAATAAAAATAACAATAAAAGCACAAGTCAGAAAGGTAACACTTTCGAGCAAGAATGCAAAAATGTAAAGAAATTCTCATACTCAACATTGAAATGTTTTCATTTTTACCTCATATATATATATATATATATATATATATATATACACTATATTACCAAAAGTATTCGGTCACCTGCCTTGAATCACATATGAACTTAAGTGCCATCCCATTCCTAACCCATAGGGTTCAATATGATGTCGGTCC
>CM074998.1:15965601-15970601 GCA_037576825.1 Pangasius krempfi
CATATCTTTGTGTTGGGTGACCGAATACTTTTGCTAATAGAGTGTATATATATATATATATATATATATATATATATATATATATGATATAAATATATATATATATATATATATATAGAGAGAGAGAGAGAACATTGGCAGTTTTATGTTACATGAATATTACAGCTTTGAGAATTAAAATAGGTTTCTGGTCAAAATATTGATTAAAGTTTCATTATAGTTTTTCTATAATTTTTATTTTTTAGAAATTAATGGACTGCTAATCTATAAAAACAGATAAACAGCCTAGTCAATAAGCTCAGCATCTCTTCTGACAAGAAGAACGCTGAAATAAAACAAGTAGCTTGAAAAGTAAACGGAAAAGTAAAAACGTAACGTGATTGTCACTCAATGCACACAAACGTACCTCATAATCCAAACTTAATATATAATAATATCGAACACAAAATATATACAGTAAACTGAACACTGTATGTGCGTTCCTAACTTCTACACAGACGTGATGATTATCGCCTAAATTCTGAACATAGTTGAATTTATTATTGACAAAATCTAGCTAGTCATCTGCTGTTATGAAGGTATTATGTTAAATTGAGCTAAAAGTAATTAATTAAGAAGCTGCATATCAGCTGAAATTTGTAGCATGAAATGTCAACATCACAAATAAGAAAGATTTCTGTCAATTTTGAGCTAAAGTAATTGCTATGTATTGTGCAGAGTATAATACGCTTGTTGTACACAAGAATTATGTTGCATTATGGGTAATAATTACATAGTGTACTATCCAAGGAACATAATTCATCCAGTGAGAATTGGGACACTACAAAATGGTTACGCTCCACATAGTGCACTACGTAGTGAACATGGAACAAATTCGAACGTGTGTGCTACCATTTGAAATGAAATTTACGGGAAATGAAATTTATGCAGATTTATTTGGGATGGAGAGCTACCTCAATTAAATAACGTTCCACTATGGTGACTTTAACTATAAACGGATAAAAAGCACGATATGTCTTTGTTCAGTAAATGCAAAATTCAAACTGACGACAAATTGCTGTGGTATAAAACACTTCAGGGCATGCTGTTAGTGGAACATAATCAACGCAACTTCAGGGTGGTAACAGTGACTCCACTTCATCACACCACACCATCGTTGATTATTTTCCTGCAACAGCACAGCGCAGAGTGTTTTATTCCTTACCTGTGCAGCTAAATACTGGTTTTAAACAATATATTCTCACAAAAAAAAAAGAGTACATTTTTGTATTAGTTTTGGATCGTACTAAACATAGTGTATGTTTTTGCAAATTCGTTTTAGAACATTTTCTAAAATTTGTACTTAAACACAACAAATCTTAACACATTTTAGACAAATATATACAAACTTTAACTATAAAACTTCTCAACAGCTAACTGGATTTAGCCGGATTTACCCTCTCTCTAGCAAGAGAATTCAAAAATGCTAATACTGTTCATAACAAAAGTCTCCAATTAGCATTGTGCTAAAGACTTAGTGCTAATCGTTAGGTGTTCGAATTTATTCATCATTATACATTCGTCTACTTTTTTTCCAAAGGTCATACCGACAGAAACAAAATCGTAAATCATCAATAAATAAGAGATACATTCCTTAGGAGTTAGTTAGCAAATAGTGCAAATGGTGGAATACTTTTTTCCCTGTTTGCATATCTTTAAAAAAAGTATTATTTTTTTTACATTAACATAAGATCCATTACTAAACACTTGTAACCCTGTGTTTGTTTGTTCAGCACTTGACAGGTGTGTGTGGAGCATGATGGAGGAATATAAAGATCTTGAGGTCATGAAGATCTTGCTATTTCTCCATCACACTCCACCTCTCTTGTATTGAAAGTACAGCGTTAGTTTCGGAGCATTCCTGACTTTGAGGTCACTGCTAAACATTCAAAAGACTTATTGTTGTTGTTTTTTTGGGTTTTTTTGCATAGATTCGTACAACTCTGTCCTATCTTCCTGCAGTTCCTCTCGTCAGGCAGATGCGGGTTGGCCGTGGACTCTGAAGCGATACACACAGGTGTACTCAGGGTGACCCCTATTACTGAGGATCCTCAGCTCCACCAGCCCATACACCTCGCGCTGAGAGTGCTGAAAAACACAAGTCCAAATATTCACTACCATCTTATCACAAACTCATACACATTCGTTTATTCTCAATATTTAACACATTATTTAAGGCTCAAGCGAATTCATTTTCGAATCAAAATATATCTAAATATTGTCTGCACACTAACAAGTTGCTCGTTGTTTTCAACTGAACTCCTAATAATTCAAGTGCACGTTGTTTAAAAACCGAGACATCAACACTGTAGCTGTTTGAGAATCCCAGACATCGCAACGCTACTCAAAACAACCGAGTCTTTTTTCTTTCTTTTTTTTTTATAGTGTTATTTTTCCGATTCACTCTTCCTCACCTGCACTTCGAAGGTCTGGATGGGTTCTCCGTCCTGGTCGTAAACGAACGTTCCGAGAAGTTTCCCTTCCTTGTTCTCCTCATTGATCATTCCCTGGAGGAACAGGCAAGTAATAAATGTAACAATCGAACAAACTGGGAAGTTTAAAAACAAACTGCGCAATGAGACCTAAGAACTCAGAGCAGAATTCACAGGTTTATATTAATGCGTGTTTTATTAGCATTTTTTTTTTAATCGCTAACGTGGCTTTATGTGTTTGTTTGGACTCACGTAAACGGCGAAGTCTTTCGGAGCGCTGTCGATGTGTCCGGTGGGTGAGAGAACTCGGGGCAGGTGCTCCAGGGTGACGTGAGTGATTTGTACAGGGTGAGACAGAGCGATGACCAGGAAACCTTCGGAACCACGAAACGGCCAGCACTTACCGGGGTAGAGCTCAGGCTGTGGTCAAACACACACACACACACACACACACACACACACGAGTATAATGGCTTTACTGTTACTGTAAAAGTTTCTGCATTCTGAAAGTATTTGTATGTTAACTACTGGTCTTTACAAGTATAATAAGATATAACTGAGCATGTGCGTGTGTGTGTGTGCGTGTGTGTGTGTGTGTGCGTGTGTGTGTGTGTGTGTGTGTGTGTGTTACCTGTATAACAGTGCGAGGGCTTTCAGACGGATACCACAGAGGAAATCCAAACAGGCTGATACAGGCTGATCTGGTGTGATACGTCTCTGAGCAGCGAGTGTTTACCACACTGGCACCTACACACACACACACACACACACACACACACACACACACACACAAACACATACACAAACACATACACACACATACACACACACACACATACACGCACACACAAACATACAGGAACCTTAAACTACATCAAAATGAAACACTGGGATAAAAGAAGCAGTTCAAAACAAAAGATCAAATAAAAAAGCATACAGTTGGATGTTGAGTGTTTAATATCTGGGATATTTTTTTTGCTATTTGTTTTGTCTGTTTTTTTTATTTTATTTTATTTTGTTTTGCTAATCGTGTGTTTAAAACACACCTGGGTTTTTAGACACAAAGTTTCAGGTCAAATAATTGTTTCTCGCCTGGCATACGCTTGAAGATTAGGTTGTGTGTGTAGGTTTTAAGCTCTGCCAATAGATGAGCTCTGTAACAAAAACGATATAATTTCTAAATAATACAGTTACTATCCTGCTCACTGAGTTAGGAGAACTCTTATTCTCTAATGCGTTATGAAACCTTGTGAATTTGGTCACTCTGCCCCATGCTAGTCTTTGAACTAGCGTGACGCTAGCTGTTGTACTCGATTTTCAGCCCTTGAACTTTGGACACTTTATGCTAGCTTTGTAATGTGTGTAGATAAGCTCAATGCGTGCCTAAACATTTTTATCACCTTCTTTTTTACATATAGCTATAGATATCTGATATCACTCCAGATAACTGTGCTTTTTTTTTAGCTGTCTGGAATGTGTAGAAGTGATTTTACCCCTGGATTTGTTTGTGTAGGGAGAACGGGAAGACTCTTGTTTGGAATAGAGAAGGTGCAACAATCTTAGATAGTGTTTATAGTTTTGTTTATTAAACTGGCAACAAATCTATTCTCTTTGATTCATTTTACATCCCTCGCTTCCCTCGCACAAGACACAAATTTATTTATTTTTTTTTAAACTATGACTGCATTTTTCAAATGTGTTTCACATTACATTCGCTAGTTGGTTTGTTTTGTTTTCTCAAACGAATCGCACCAAAGAAAAAATCGTGCCAGTGCTCGAGTCACACAGTTTGAGAGATCGAGTCACACACACCCTTAGGTAGCGAATGTAATGTGAAACACATTACCCTTAGGTGTGTGTGTGTCCAAAAACATGTAACTTCATCTATTAACAAAGTCCTTATTTTGAATGTGCAGAACCCAACTCTGAATACAAGGAACTTTCCCACTGGAAATACTGACATCATTTTTGGACTTAATTCACAGACTCTGAATATGTTTTTCACTCAACTGAAATGGTGGGATGTTTCATCTGCACTAAAAATCATTATGTAGCAGCATTCTTAAGTAACACAGAGCTTTATTAAGAAGCCTATTCATCAGCTGAAACAATGTAAAGAAAGAAAATGAGATCTGTAAATATAGCACCTAGCAGCTAATGTTACTTGGTAATGTATTGTACTGTATTTATTACTCATGTGTACATGATTATGTGTACATAATGCTATGCATTAATGTCTAATATGTGACCTCATACTAAAATGATGCTTAGAATAGTACTGAATCTCAAAAAGGAACAAAAAAGTAAAAGTAATGGAGGAAACAGAACAAACGTCTTTTTTTGTTGTTGTTTCAGGTTTACAAACACCTTAACTTCAATGTAAGGATTAAATACGCTACCTGAAGACTCCAGCGCGTAGTCGGCCATTCCAATCCCATCAGCCTTGTGGAGGCTCAGCGCCCTGTGCACGATGCGTTCAACATCCTGAGACATCATAAATTAGGACAACATTTATCATGTCACGAAGTG
>CM074998.1:15975601-15978298 GCA_037576825.1 Pangasius krempfi
ATGGAAACAGAGTACTAAAATATAGCATCACACACACACACACACACACACCACCATAATGTTTTGTTGTCAGGGACAACGCTGAGTCTAACAAAACAACTGAGGGGGATTTTATTGCTAACACCAATCAAACAAGTAGACAAATGGCTATAAATAAAAGAAAAATAAGATGAATTAATAAAAATACCTTCAATACTCTTTCTTAAGGCTCTCTAAAGCATAATCCTAGAGTAAATCCTAATCCTGTTACCTCCTGGCTAATCAGAACTCCATGTTGCGTTTTGCTAGCAACAGATTAGCTGATAGCAGAATGGCTGAGGTAAAATGACAAAAAGAATTATATATATTTTGACAAAACATGATAAATATGCTTCAGTTATTATATTCACTGTGATATTTAGCAAACCTTTAGTAACATATACGCCCACTACAAGTAAGCATGTTGTGCTAGTTTAATGTCTTGTCAGCCATTTTGTTTTCCAAAACTGTCCTTTTTCAAATGACATTAGTGAGCGTTGAGGTTCAGTTAAACATCATTTCTATAATATCTGGGTGGCTTTTAGATATTTTGAGGCCTGGTGTGAAGAAAGACACAGCATTAATGCAAAACAAATAAGAAAAAACTGACTTAATCCCGACTCAAGTTCTGATCCTGCTAATAGGCTAAAGCAGGAATAATACTCACACTATATGCTAATGGACTAATTAACATTATCCACACCATTGCAGTGTGTTCTCTCTCTCTCTCTCTCTCTCTCTCTCTCTCTGTGTGTGAGCTAAGCTGTTAAAGGCAAGACATGCCGCATGGCAATTCTCATGACTTCACTCGCTTAATGCATTTAAAAACCAAACTATCATTTTTTAATTCATATTTTTGTCCACTAGCTGTGCTTCTCTTGAGTAAATACAGTAAGTAACTGGGTTTATTCAAACCTCACATTCGTTTTTATAACACACACATGTACCCTGGTTTTCAAGCAGCTAACAAAAGTGGCAGCTGGAACCGTGAGGAAAAATTGTAAGGAAAAAAGACTAAAGAACTGGTGAAAGTATCGGTTAGTGAGTTTCAAAACCCCAGCTGTGTTTCTGTTTAAGTTGCCAGAAGCTAAAGTTGATCTGTCTTTAAAAAAAGAAAAAAGCATAATCGCATCATTTTCTATGTAAGGAGTAAAACAACAAGTGTTGTGCTGTTACAGGAAAGTAATCAATGATGTCATGAGATTGATTATTTTCCTATAGCAACACAAACCAGTGTTATTTCTCCTACACCACAGCAATCTGCCATTGATCACCTTTTTAATTAAACAATGATACGTCTTTTTTTTTATCCATTTATAGTTATGTTTAATGTTAGTTTGTTCCCGATATCACTTACATTATGTTATGGACGTTCTGCCCTTATCATAAATACCATATATGCTAACACACACACACACACACACACACACACACACACACACACACACATACAATACTGTGTGAGAGAGAGAAAGACAGAGAGATACAATCAGACAGACAGAGAGATAGAGAGAGAGAGATACAATCAGACAGACAGAGAGATAGAGAGAGAGAGATACAATCAGACAGAGAGAGAGAGAGAGAGAGAGAGAGAGAGAGAGAGAGAAGGATATAGAGAGAGATAGAGAGAGAGAATTATTCCAAATAATGCCTGCAGGGCAGAATTAGGACTGTACCCACTAACAATAATAATAATAATAATAATAATAATAATAATAATAATAAAATTTAATTCTATGCCCACCTAAAAAAAATAGTGATACAGAGACCCTCCATCACAAAGCCCAAGATACCAAGCACTAGCCCCAGAGAGAAGTCCCTCAGCCAGCTGGTCTCAGAGCTGACTTTACAATCCACAACATGTCCAGCCAAACCCCAGAATAAAACCCCAGACAGACCAAATCAAATTATCAAAACACAAAAAGAAAAATATCTAAAACACTGGGCAGCTGCAACAGCTCAACAGAGTAAACAAGAATGTTACTGTCCCTCAACAGAGAATAGAAACTGGCAGAATACCCGAGCGCAGTGACGGACCCTAAACTAATTAAAGTCCTGACCATGTAGAGACTCGGTGATCACAACCCATGCAAACGACTTCAGTCTGATGCCAGACAAGAACAAACTCCCACAGCTGCTCGGAGAAACCTCAGCAGGCTCAGACCTGCTGCTAGCATTGTGAAATCCTGTCACGACAAAGGAGTAAGCAGCTGTACAGGACCACCAACCACACAACAACACCAACACTGTAAACATACACAACACCAACACTGTAAACACCACCAACACTGTAAACATGCACAACAACACCAACACTGTAAACATGCACAACAACACCAACACTGTAAACATATACAACAACACTAACACTGTAAACACCACCAACACTGTAAACATATACAACACCAACACTGTAAACATATACAACAACACTAACACTGTAAACACCACCAACACTGTAAACATGCACAACAACACCAAAACTGTAAACACCACCAACACTGTAAACATGCACAACAACACCAATACTGTAAACATGCACAACACCACCAACACTGTAAACATATACAACAACACCAACACTGTAAACACCACCAACACTGTAAACATATACAACACCAACACTGTAAACATATACAACAACACTAACACTGTAAACACCACCAACACTGTAAACAT
>CM074998.1:15979063-16007050 GCA_037576825.1 Pangasius krempfi
CAAGGGTCTCACCTCAGTCGTGGTATTGAGGGTGGAGGAGAGCGCTGGTCATTCACTCCCCCCACCTACAATCCCTTTTTTTCATGAATGTGTGTATCTGTACTTTAATATTAACAACGCATTGGCAATGTAAAGCCTTCTACCATGCCAGTAAAGCTCCTTGAATCTGAATCTGAAATCTGAGAGACAGAGAGAGAGAGAGAGAGAGGGACAGATAGAGAGAGACAAATAGAGAGACAGAGAGAGAGAGACAGAGGGACAGAGAGACAGATAGAGAGA
This sequence comes from Pangasius krempfi, assembly GCA_037576825.1. Classification (NCBI taxonomy): domain Eukaryota; kingdom Metazoa; phylum Chordata; class Actinopteri; order Siluriformes; family Pangasiidae; genus Pangasius; species Pangasius krempfi. Next base: position 15,979,343 of record CM074998.1, read on the forward strand.
CAAAGTGAGAGAGCGAGAGGGAGAGAGGTGTGCTCTCTGGAATGGAAACTGCTGCTGGAATGAAACTCCACACACACACACACACACACACACACACACACACACACACACACACACACACACACACGCACGCTATACAAAAGCATCTGTTTAATAATTAAAGAAAGAAAGAATATTTTTTATTTTATTTTTTTATTTAATATTTAATTAGAATAAGAAAAATAACTAAAACTAATAATTATCCAAATAATCGTGTAGACTTTCTAATTCTTTGCTAATTACTGATTAATTAACATTATATTTATCATTCTAACTCTGTATTTAGAACGAAATTAAGCTAAATGCTGCAGATGTGTAAAGCTATAAACTCCCTCATCCTCCCTCAGGACAAACTCGGACCTTTATAGAAACTGCTCATGAGATGTAAACTCTCACCAGGAACCCATGCATGATATTCATCTGGACTATTTACTCCTGCAGTTTCTCTCTCACTCACCTCCCTGCTGGCTTTCGGATAACGAAGGCATGGAGCTGGCAGATTAAAGCACACACTGCAGAAGATAACACACCCCAAACACACACTCACACCGCTGCTCTGTAGCTTAAAATACTAATAATAACGCAGGAAAAAGTAACCGAGGCCAGGAGGAAACAGTGACAGTTACACCAGGAAGCAGGCAGTTGACAATTAAAAGCTCCGCCTCCGGAGTTATTTTCAAAATGAGCGACCGGATCAGAGATTACGCTGGGAAACGTCTCCACCTGGCGGTCAGATTGAGGAACTACACCCACACCGACACTACAGTACACTGAGGACGCTTTCAGAATGAAATTATACTGAAGTGAAAATGTCAAAATCTCAACTCAGTTAAAAAAAAAAAGTCCTTAAGTGAAATCTACTTTCACACATACTCACGAAGATTAAAAAGTTAAACATTTTAAACTGATGTTAAATGAAGTTCATGGCATGTTTGCATGCAAAAAGTGATTTTATTACATATCTAAAAGTGTTAGAAAATGATTTTCACTTTAAAGCAACATTGGTTTGCTCAAAAACATCATTCAGATTCTGTAAGCTTGCAATATTTACTGTTAGCTAGAATCCCACTTGCTGCCTAGCCGATCTGCGTTAGCGCCTCGAATCAATGCTAACAAAAAAACAGACTAGCTTAGTTAAATACAGCTGGTTAGCAGTTAACAAATTAATATACTTTTTTAAAATTAATTGGAGTTCGTGCCGTCTAGGGAGGTAAAGGAGACGTCTCATTTTATGCGAGTCTTTGCTTACTCCAGCATATTGAAATATTGTCCTGAGGTTGGCCGTCAGTTTTGTTGGATTTGCCTATGAATGTACTGAAACATTAATATCTTTTTCGTTAATATCTTTGGTTAATTAGTTAATTTAATGAACTATATTTTTCAGTGTAGTGAAACAATCAATCGCAATCGAGTCGTTAATTTTAAAATAGTGGAATAATTCACATTACGACATTTTTAGGTTAAAAAAATGCATATTGAACTCAATATGCCAAGGGTGCCAATACTTTAATATGGTCACTACTAGGTAAGGTCACTACTTAGGGCACAAAATGAATAAGAAGCCATTTTAGATTTACTAGAAGATGGCAGACTTTACTTGGATCACAGGTAAGACATGAAAATATTACAATATTACAACAGAAAAGTGTTCGCCGTATCCTCGGGAGATCGTAAGTTCGAATCCTGATGATGCCACAGCCATCCATGTCCAGGAATCCATGACAGCAAAATTGCCTTTCTCTCTGGGTGGGAAGGGCATACTGTCTCTCCCCTGTCAATCACAGCAACACTAGCCAATCGTAGGCGCCTCTGAGGTCATGTATGTGGAAGAGGGCAGATAGCGCTTTCCTCTGAGCGTGTTACACTGCCCTGTGACGCAGCAGGAGGATACATCTTGGAGGATACATCTTTGTACATACATGATTGTGTGCAGGAGATAAACGTATCTTTTTCTCTCGTACTTGAGCTGCAGGTTTTCTGATCATTATGAGGAGGTGATGGACTTTTTGGCCATTTTGTGAGTTCTGTTTCGGAAGTCTTTCCCTGGATCCGAAGTCCATTCCCGGAACGCTGGACGCGAGGCAGGAATAACCAGATAAATAAAATATTTTTCTTTCCTTCTTTTGTGCATTCATTACATTCCATTTTATAATCTTATCTTATCTAACATTATTATTACACCATTTTATTTATTAAAGAACAACATAACTACCAAAGTGTTTGCACTTCATCGTTGGCACCACACGGGGAAGACATTACACCATGTTACAGATTTAACACACGTTCCGAGTTGAAATTCTATTCACCTGCTGTCTGTTCTTTTTTTTTTTTTTGTAGCTCTTTTGTACATTCAACAATCTTTAAAATATGTTTTACATAAGCTAATAATCTAATAGGTGTAACATTAGATGCTAATCCCTTACCTGTGGCCTTTACACGTTATCAAAGTATATAAAAAAGATAATACTATATTTATTCAGACAAGAAGAGGAAGTGCTTTGTGTAATGTCAGTGTTTAATGAATTAAAAAAATTAATTTATCAACGCTGACTTGATATTCAGTTTATGACTAATTACAAATACCGCAATGCGAACTCCTTACTGCTGGAAGTTGTTGCTAGTTAAACTAGCTAGCTAATATTTACGCTAAAGGCCCTACTGCTTGACTAAACACTAAAAGTTAAGACTTTTGAGTTGAGATATTTCACATATAAGAAGTCGATCTGTAAAAATCTCACGTCAACTTCCGTCATTACACAGCTGTGTGTTAGCTTAGACTCACGGAGTGTTCATGCTAACTCTAAGAACTAGCAAGAGTGAGTTTCAGTATAATTTAAACACATGCCTCACCATATATTACATTATATACACGTGTATCTTTTTATACACCTATACAGTATATATAACAGCAATTTCTTTAGCAGAATTAGTTTAGCATCATAGCGCTTTGTTTGACAGATTCAGCTCTTGCTAGCATTTGGTTCCAGTGTCTCATCCTCACGGTGAATGGTTTCAGACTGTAAGTGTGTGTGAGTGTGCTAGAGAGAGAGAGAGAGAGAGTCCGTGTGGGATGCTGTCCTTGGCTTCAGGACTCCAGGTTAGCAAGTTTATGTAGGCATGCTAGTCAGCCCAGAGAGGCGCTAGCACCGTTCCACATATAGTCTCAGTTTATTACGCTGGCCTGTTTCCCTTCATTCGTCATAACACTCTTTTTTTTTTCTAGATGAGAAGAGTTTTTCTTTTTTGGGGGCTGAAAGGAGATAAAATGTGAAACACTTTCAGAGCTCTTACAGGATTTGGGGATTTATGGATGTGTAAGTGTCCTCCCTGCAGGTTCATCGCTCACTACCTCGCAGTGTTGTATGAAATACCGCTGCTGTGATCTTTATCTCTCTAATGCTGTTGCTACGATTCCTAACACACTCCGAGCCAAAAGCGCGCGCACACACACACACACACACACACACGCACCTGAAACCAGACAGACCTATTTTTATAATTAGGGCTACATTTGAGGTCTGTAAGATAGGATTATTTCTTTGAGGCACTTTTTTTTTCTCTCAGTAGACATTTTTAAGTCTTATTACCATAAACCCTGATTATAGTGCTGCTTTTCCTTTCTTTTCCCCCACGTTCTTCAAAAACATTTTCTCTGATTAACTCCCACCAGCCAGCTCTCCCCATCACGAAAGCTAACACATGCTTCCTCCAAGATACATCTTTTCGACATGCTGCTCATGCTGCGTCACAGGGCAGCGTAACATGCTCAGAGGAAAGCGCTATCTACCCTCTTCCACATACATGACCTCAGAGACGCCTACGATCGGCTAGTGTCGCTGTGATTGACAGGGGAGAGAGAGTATGCCCCTCCCACCCAGAGAGAAAGGCAATTTTGCTGTCTTGGATTCCTGGACATGGATGGCTGTGGCATCATTGTGTGACAGGAAGCCAGCATGCAGACGGTCTGAGTTTTTTTTAGGGTTCTGGAGTTATAAGCTCCTGCATGCAGATGAAAAGATTTATACCAGTGAAGTAAATGACTGAAGTTCCATCAGCTGCCATGACGGACATTTCTGAAGTAGCAATTCAAATGCAACGTTAAAAAAATCCCAGTTGTTACTGGGCTACTCCTGTTTACATTTATAAACTGCATGACCCATTTTTTTTGCTGGTTTGAACAGGAAGTGGCGTCCAACCACAATGCATTCTGGGTACGTTCTGTTCCTGAAATCTACACTGGTGTGGATTCGATCCCTCAGGCCTTGAGATGGTGACGGGGAGGAAATGGCGTGGGGAAGTCGACTGGAAAAGCGGTACACTGGTGCTTAACTCCACCCACAACACGGATACACACTCACACACATGGACTATGCTACACAAATTGTTTGGACAGACACACACTTGTGCAGGACATACACAACTGGGAGGGACGGGACAGAAATAAATAAGGAGCCACCAACCTGAAAATTTCTGTATACAGTCCAGAGAGAGAAAGACAGAGAGACAGATAGTCAGAGACTCACGGAGACAGAGGAGAGAGAGACACACAGACACACACACAGAGAGAGAGAGAGAGAGAGAGAGAGAGGGAGAGAGGGAGAGACAGACAGGTCTGGATTGTCCCCAAATGTGTCCCAGTGGTCAGATCTCTTTTTGGGAGGGTCCATTCCGCTACAGAATAGACCATTGTTAACCTCACAAAATTTCCACACACACACACACACACACACACAGCCGTTGTGTCTGGTGGTGGGTATTCTAATGGAGGGACAATCATTTTCCACCTTCATTGTTCTCCTCAACTCTGTGTGTGTGTGTGTGTGTGTGTGTGTTTGGCATTAGATGTCTTTTGCTAATCATACAGACAGTAATTATGAGCAATTGGTGATAAGCTGTGTATCCTGCGCGTGCGTGTCATTGTTTGATCTCTAAATAATCTCGGCGTGTGTGTGTGAGTGTGCGTGAGTGTGTGTCAACTTAACCCTTCATCAAAGCTGCCTTTGTCTCTGTAGACCCAAACCTACACCCAGCTGTACACACACACATGCACACACACACACAGACTTTGAAGATTTTCCTTCATTACACTTACTTCATCCTGAGCATGTCTAATTGTGGGTTGTGTGACTGACGTGAGTTCTTTAACACCTGACCGTGACATGGATGGATAGAGGAATACTTCCTGTATCTGTTCGTCCAGCTGTAGGGTTAGCATGCAGTTTCTAGAGCCATCCATTCACTATCTATCTATTTATCCATCTATCATTCCATCCAGAGAATAATCCATTTCCTATCGGGAGTTCATGTGGCTCAAGGTTTTATTAAAGTTATATAAGCCTGAACATGCTAACGCTGTTCATCCACCTAGCTAGGATACTGTCCAAGTTTAGCTAAAATGTAAAATTAAAATGCTGTGTGTGTGTGTCAGAATACGTTTAGCAGTTTGACAGATAACGCTAATGTGGCTAAATGATTAGCCGCACTGGGGAAATGAGAGGACAGTTAGCTGTCATGCTCTGTTAGCTTTCATTCATCGTTAGCCGTATTAGCATGCAGGATCGGACTACTCCTTTAAACGAGAGCACGGTTAGCTGCTATCCTCTATTAGCTGCAGTTTATCTTTAGGAGTATTAGACAAAACAGGCTGGACAGCGTTGACCGACTGTGGGAACTCGACCTCTTCTGATGCTGAAAAGCAGAAATCCATGGAATGTAAGAATTTAGGGATTTCCCATAATTCCCGGAGTTCAAAATGGCGTCCTGACAGATGCATTTATTCGCACGGCTGACGTCAGTCTCTTTGTGCAGCATTCTCAGTCTTCTCTGGTATTTCCACATCGTCCCATATTTGTCTAATAAAGGCCTTCCTGTGGTATGTGTGTGTGTGTGTTGGTTATCACAAGAGCACGGTCTTGGCACTTCTATTTAGCCGCTGACCTCTCGGAGCTAAACTAGTCCTGTGTGTATGTGTATGTGTGTGTGTGTGTGTGTGTGTGTGTGTATGGCAGCCTATTGTCTTGCAGCTTGTTATCATTGGACTGCAGTTTCCTCTGTTGGAAGGGAGAGAGAGAGAAACTTAATGCTGATAAAGGCCTAATTTAAGATATCAAGCCTCACATACACACACACACACACACACAAACACACACACGAGCTACAGAAATAATCATTGAATTTGAAGATGCTTTTCATTTTTAAATCAATATATCCACCTTCCAGTGCATGTGTCTGAACCTGTGTGTCTCCAAATCCAGACGAGAACAGCAAACACACAAACACAAGACTTCTCTCTCTCTCTCACACACACACACACACACACACACAAACTACATGACCTCAGATGAGCGGAATGCGGTCTAAAATAGAGTGAGAGGCAAAAGACAGGGAGGGACGAAAGGCATGAAGTGAGAGTGCAAGGGGAAAGAGCGAGAGAGCAGTGCTGACAGAGTGGAGAGAGAGAGAGCGCTCAAGTCCGTACTTAGAGTGTACACACACACACACACACACACACACACTCAGAGTGCATCTCCATATTAATGAAACGGAAAGCCTGTGTTCTGATGTTATTTTCAGTTCCGTCTCGTTCACTTCCTCATAGTTGCTGTCTCAAGGTGGGTGCCATTACTTTTCAGCTCAAATGTTCTGAAGGTTATGTGAGCCATTAAACATCTAAAGGATCGATGATTGCTGGCGTCAGGACTCAGAACATAGCGAGAAGGCATTTGTTATCTGATGAAGGTTTTTTTTTTTTTAAAAGTGGCGCACAAACAAGGGCCGTTTATCAAAACATCGCATTTAATGATGAACATTCAACTCCGGAGCTAACTACTGTGCAACAGCGGACATTCTTTAATTCATTTTTTTCGGTTAGCTAGTTATCGCAGTAGCTAAATGGCACACTGAATAACAAATAGATTTCCCTCTGTACACCTAGCACACTTGGAAGAAAGTGCTATCTACCCTCTTCCACATACATGATCTCACAGATGACCACAATTGGCTAGTGTCACTGTGATTGACAAGGGATGGAGAGTATGCTCCTCCCACCCAGAAAGCACATCCGGTTATGCTCTCTTGGATGCCGGATGGCTATGACATCAAGGCTGCTGGTTTAACTTACACAATATAATCCTTAGTTTAAAATGACCTCTTTCGGGTGCTGGTTTAAATACATAATAATTCACCTTTGGCTAGCTAGCTTACCCGGAAACGAGCATACTGGTTTAGACCATGTCATAAAATAGTGTAATATTAATAAACTTGCTAGCAAATAAGGCTGCCAGTTTAAAAGGCTAACTACTGTATATTGTTGTTTAATGTTAGCTAGCTTACTAGCAAATTTGTCAGCTACTTGTTATCAGCTACTACTAGAGAAGTAACTTTAAATTTAGGAAAGTGATCTACTTAACTGGCTCATGTTAACGCAGCACTAGTGCTACATCAAGCTGAAGATGTGAAAATAAAAGATTGTGGTGATGTCACATGACCAAGTTCAAAATTAGACGATTGAAGCTAACTTAAGATTGAGCCAATAACGTGTCTACGAGGCCGTGTTAAAAACTAGCTAGAATTTTTTTCTTCCAAACTCTGTGTACTGTGCTCGAATAAGTTCATAACTCAGAACTTTAGTTTGTTTCCTAGACTTCTTTGTAGGAAACAATAAAGAAAACGCCCCCTCAAATTCCTACTCGTAAAGTTAGGGATATCTCCTCAACTCAGCACATGAAGTCAAATCAACATGGCCGCTTACAGCAGTTATGCTGCATATACCAGTATTTACATCACTCGTGGTTAACATTAACTAGCTAGATTGTTGCTAACAAAAGACAAACTTGGAAGCGTCCATGTTTTTTCCCCACTTTGTAAATCGAGCGCACGGAGGTCGGAAAAATGACGTAATTCTGAGTTCCTGACATCTAACTTCTGACGTAAATTGAACGCAACTTGATAACTAGCTAGCTAGCTAGAGTTAGTATTGCGGTAACTTCAGCTGTAACATATACAACACTTACTAGAGATTTTAGACACTTTTACTGTTCCAGTTTACATTTGTTTGTAAACAACTTCATCTAGTACTTTTGCTAGAACAAATCTCAGTGTCTCCTGGGAAAAGTCTGCTCTTTAAACTGACACTGATGTTGATTCAATCCCTCAGGCCTGTAAGGGCTAATCTGAGAATCTTCACTTGAGCCAGTAAAGTTGTGTAAGATGGTGATGGGGATTCCCTTCGAGGGGGAATGGCAAAAGATGAGGGTGTGTTAAAAATAGTGTTGGAACGTAGTGTCTCTCCCTCTCGCTCTCTCTCTCTCCCACTCTCTCTCTCTGAGCAGTCCGGGACTGGCGCTTCAGCTAGACATGGCTCTCTGATGTCATCAGCAGTGAATCACCGGCATCCCCAAGCTTATCTGCTAAGACAGACCACTTAGTCACTGGGTTTAAGAGTGAGTGTGTGTAAGGGTGTAAGCATGTTTGTTTTTATCATATATTAACCTGCCTACAATCCTGTGACTAGAAGGTGGAATTCCTTATCAGTGACATTATCAGACTGCAGGTGTGTGTGTGTGTGTGTGTTTTCTGTCAGGATGTTTTTGAGCCTTAGTTACTGCTTGTAAAATATTTAAGCAACATGACAGGACATGATTTCAGCTTTAAGCCTTAAATTTCATATATTAATACTTTAAACACTGACCAAATTCAAATTTCAAATATATTTTACATTAATTGAAGTTCTAAGCTATGGCTGATTAGCATACATATTAGAATGTCCAGCATTTTAAAAAGCATTTCAGATGCTAGACCACATAATCTCTATGTAATGGTAATTTGTGTTTTAGCCTGTTTATTATGCTGCTATCTTAATATGCCATAAAGCTGGCCACTGAGGCACTTGATATCTATTGCTGACTTCTGGGTAGGAAATATAAAAGAAAACTTGTAATTCCTACTTGGGAATGTGTCCTCAAGCCCAAGTTTATGATATTTACCACTAGGCAAAGCATGTTTTTTCCAAATTGCGTCAGATTTTTTGTTCTTGCGCTGCAATCTCTTGTGCTTCAGGGTGGACATTTTAAGCTGGAAATATTGCTAAGGAAGCAGGAAATAGTTCTTTTAATGCTCTACTAACCTCCCACAAACAGGGCTTAAGCTTTATGGTTCTCTTAGACCCAAAACGTTTGAACTTTCACGAGGAAACATTTTTGATGGAGACTACAAAGCACTTCTGTAAAGCCAAGTGCACAGTACAAGACTTTCTCATCAAAAGAAACGCAAGAGCTGTCTATCATGGGAAATTCTGTCTTTGTGTCTATTTGGTTGGGAAACAAGAAAAAGAGAAATAAAAGAAAATTTGGAGGAAGGAATTTTTTTGAGAGCCAGACAGCTGTCTGTTCTGCAAAGAGAACTGGAGGTATCTTGAAAAGAAACAGCTATATACTGTGCTGTGGCAGAAATCATGTCATGTTTGGTTTTATTTTTGCTGTTCCTAACAACCATTTGAGTCTGACATGACAAATTATTTTGATATTATTATGCTTACAATTTGTCCACACAAATAGATGGGTGGAAAACTGGATTCAGGGAACTGCTGCGCGTGACCGCAGAAGAATTTTATTCCTCTTGTGCTCTTTTTAACTCTTTCGCATCGCTGTTTTTGCTATTAGTTGCAGAGGGGTTCACAGTACATGATACATCGCGGAGAAAATCAAACATGCTTGATGTTTGATGTTGGACCCTCAGCGGTTGCTCGCAGACTGAGACTAAGAGACAGAGGAGGATAAATATCAATGCTAAAGAAATCAATGACATAATGGAAGACTCTGTCACACACACAAATCCACACACAAATACTGAAGTTAAAATTGCCACACTTGTTTTGAGTTTAATGGAGATGAAGCGTGTCTTTGCATGTTTAGGGTTAGTTTATTTGTGGGTGTGTGGGTGTATAGGTGAGAATGCGTGTAACATTTTTTTTAATACTTGTGAATGACATAGTCTCTTCCATCATGTCACTGCTTGACGTCTTTGTGTGTGTGTGTGTGTGTGTGTGTGTGTTGGGGGGGGCATGAAAATAGGAAAATATGCCTTCATCCAACATCTGTGAGATTCTGAGCCGTCTTTTCCTTTTGTTCATCTCACAATCTGGCCACACACACACGCAGAAAGAGAGAGATACACAATTTCCATAAAATAGACAAAGGCTTTGTTTGACACTGTATGTGTGTAAGTGTGTGTTTGTGTGTGTGGCGTGAGAGAGAATGTAGCTAGGGCCAGTCGCAGGCCAGCAACGACCCCAAGCACACTCAGAGCCTCAATGCTGGCATTGATGAGTGAAAGGGAAAGAGAGAGAGAGAGAGAGAGAGAGAGAGAGAGAGAGAGAGACAGATCAGAGAGAGAGAGAGAGAGAGGGAGAGAGAAAAGGATGGACAGATTTATGAAAGTTTATCAGACATGCAGTCATGGGTGGCTGTAGTGAGTCATCACCAATACAGCACCATGACTTGTCCTCCTATTTTGTGTGTGTGTGTGTTACACAAGGAGCATGAACATTTCAGATCTGTCCTGGGTGAAATGTGAAGATACACACCTTAAAAGAGAAGGACAGCCAAAACTAATATAAACTAATACACCATTTTCTATTTACCGTAAAACTTAGTTGATCAGTCGAATCGGTACTTGTACAGTTTGACAATCCAGGCTCCTATGCTGATTTCATGGGGGGGGGGGGCAGAGATGCCAATCAATTACGTTCTTTAAATATAATGACCTCGCCCGCTCTGGCAACACAGAGCTGTCCAGGTCCTCGATTTTCCTGCCGGAGTTGTGCTGCCAAGGGAATCAGGAGTGGACAAATAACAGCTAGTTGACCAGGTGGGTAACCCAACTGGCTAGGAAAAAAACTGGTAGCTAATGTAATGTAATGTAGTAACGTACGGAGAGCTAGCTAGCTAGTTAAGTACATTAGTATGGACTAAAGGAAGCAAACGTGTATGTGATCATTATTTGAATTTAAGAAATTTTCTAACGTAGGTCATCATGTTTGCACTTTTGAGAAAAAGTCAGCAAGTCGTTGGCCAACATTTTAAAAAAATACTAGAGCAGTGTCATTCAATGTAAATTAAGAAGAAAAAAAAAAGAACTCAGCTCAACTATAACTGGAATTTGAATACACTTGATCTAGGTTTGACCCCTTAATCAGGGAAACCCCTGCTACATAAGGACACAGTGGCAACCCCCCCATTTAGGAGCTGGAACGCATGTATATGTAGTAATTTGCATATGAGGCTGTGATTGGTCCCAAGAAGTGGAGCATGTTTTATTACATCACAAACTGTTTCTGTTTTTGTCCTGTTTACAAAGTCAACCCAAGCACAAATCTATATAATCGTAAAATCAGTATCCAATAGAAGTTAAACGTTTAAACTTCATGCTGTTTATTATATCAGCTTGACGTTAATATAACATTCAAATGTACTAATATCCAATATGATGCTACACCATCCTTCCTGGCACTTCAATTATTCAAATAACTCAATTCTCATTAATGAAAGCAACTGCAAAAATACGTAAATACATCTTCCAAACCTAAACGTTTTCATGACTTTGAAGTGACCCCTTCCACAGGTCTGAACGTATCGGTCCTTATCACTCCCTCCTTCATCTCCCTCCATTGACTCTGTGATTGCTACATTCACTCTCACTGTAAGAGAAAGAGCTTATCAGAGAGCGGCGTGTTAGAGCAAAGCACACACAAACACTTACTGTACACACAATCCTTGTGTAATCCTTGTGTTGTTATAATCATGGGGACCAAATGGCACAAGTGGAGACCTCACACACACACACACACACACACACACACCGGAACGTTCACTATGATTCATCATGAGCTCCTTGCTATTTAATGCCTTTTTCTTATGGGGACCGGAATTTCGCCTGTACACCAATACGCCAGTATTCCTGTAAGATTATTCAGTTTGTGCTGCGGTCCCCAGAAAGAGAAGAATACAATCTCAAACACTTACACACATAGTGTAGACGATCCAATCAGCAGCTGCTGGAGGTCATGGGTAAGTGAGAGAAGCATGAGGGTAGAAAGACAATAACAGCGTAAGGACATTATTGGCCTTAAATATATAAATATATATATTTTTTCCAATCCAGTGACTCTGGCTCTGAAAAGTTACTTGGCTACAGCATTCATAGGTTCATTTTTCTCATTGAATACAGCCACACAGAAAGTGTGAAAAGCTAAGGAGATTGCAAACGTTAAGATCCCGAAGCTCATAACCTAGAAAAGTGTACAAAGTGTATCAGACGCGCCATGGCCTGTGGGCAGAGCATCTGACACTGAGCCTACTGCAAGCTTGTGTCTGTTCATGACATCCCCAATGTTTTGTTGTTTTCTCCAAAAATGTTCTGCACTAGCGTTCAGTACACAGCTAAGAAACGAAGCTTAATGCATTTCATCAGTCATTTACCATCTTGTCTGTAAACTACAAGCTATTAAGCACTTCGCTAAACTCTGCCTGAAGTTTCTTTTATACAAATCAGCTGCCCCTTGTGGTCCAAACCAATATAACATGCAGTCATCCGGTCCCATGTGGGGCAAGAAGAAAAACAATAAAAGCTTGTGGTCAAAGTGTTTATATGGTATAACATGCTAATTTATATATATATATATTTATTTATTATTATTTTTTTTTGTTAAAAAAAAAATTGTGGGAGGAACAATTTTTATGGCTGGAAATAATTTTTCAGCTGCTTTTGTTTGTGTTTGACAAACACTTTGGTTCAAGAGCACAATTCTTTTATTTAATTTTTAACCTCTTCATTGTGTACACACTTCATTGTTTTTTTTTGTTTTTTTTTAAAATCAGATTATTCTGTACATATAAATGCAGTTATTACCTCAAATTCCCTTTCATAAACAAGCTAATCAGAGAACGAGAAGTCAGCCGCTGTTCCTCTCTTGTGCTACGTTCGCTTGCAGAGGTGAAGTGTTGGTATGGGGCAGGTTGCGTCATCATTTCGGAAACAGTTAACATTCACAAAAATCAGCAGCACCAGCATATCGTTTCAGCTTTTATTTTGCCCATGAGCATATTTGAAATGGTTGATCTCAGCTGTAATCTTTCGGGAAACTTTCAGTCTGGTATCCACCCGTTTTTGTGTCCTAACATGACAGACGCGCCATCACACGTAACTCCAGTGAGGCACCTGGCAAAGAACGTTTGTTACTGCTGACAATAAACTGCACCCAATGCCTGCAGCAATCAAATGATCTAGTTTACCACGTCAACAAAAGCACAGCTCCTAGCTACATAAAACCATACAACCACAGTCAAAGCTTGCCACAAGGCCTGTTGAGAATACAGTGTTTATAATAAACATCCAGGAAAGACTGAATAATAATAAAAAAAAGTAATAAAACGCTACTCAAAACCCAGCAGAACTCACTGTCCGTGGGGCGGGGTTTAATATTCTAATGAGCGGCCTGTCTGAGACTCCCAGCCTGTTACACCACTCAATCAACCGAACGATACGACGCAAGCGAAAATCAAAACTGTTCAACTTTCATTTGCTAGTGTAGCGGTTGTTCCCCTGCGTTGTGTAATAAAAAGATTTTCCACACAAATCTGGTCGTGCCAAAGGTGATTTAATTGCGGCGCCTTTTCCTCTCTCTCCTCTCTGTGCTGTAAAACATACAAACAGACAAACACTTTATCTGCAACTCTCTCTTTTGCCTCTCCTCCCTAGTGAAATCGCAGGAAAGAGCACACACACACACACACACACATTATATATAATAATACAGAGTGTAAATTATAATAATAATAATAATAATTAATTATTCTATTCATTTAACAACGTTACTCTTATATAAAATAATTCAAAACAGCATTACAGTGTTTCTTGGATGCCAGTTAACGTACCTGTGCGGTAAAACATACAAACAGACAAACACTTTATCTGCAACTCTCTCTTTTGCCTGTTAACCACAAAAGACATGTTGAAGTACACCAGGTAGCCAACCACAAAACACACAATGATGCAATGTCCATCATATTAATACAACATATCTCTTTAGTGTGCTTACAAAATATACACAATTATATTCCTATAATTATACATACACATCTACATAAGTATATATATTAAATTTATCAATGTATATATATCTATACACATTTAATCGAAATGTTAGCCGCTTAGCCGCTAACACATCTCTCACTCGTGATGCACACACCCGGCCGCCATTTCACGCAATGTACTATTCACCCAGTAACAGCACTCAATTAAACTGTATTTGACCGATTGATAACTCGAACTAATGGTCAAATATAACATCACACGAAATACTTTTTCCACAGTTGATCTTTTAAACATGACATGAACGCCTATAAAACAATTTAACATCCGATGAACAGAGGTCGCGAAATCGCAGGAAAGAGGACGACTTCCTATTGCGCTGCTAATTGAACCTCTCACCTACGTATGACGTCAGCCGACGTGCATACTGTGATCATTACCTTAAATAAGAGCGCACACCCTTCTTTCAAAATAAAATACCCCCTAACAAATAATTATTAAAAATAAAATAAAATAAAGTAAATAACTAAAAATTTTATAATCTGGTGTAACAACATAATCCTGCTACACTAGGTTAGCTTTCACACCTCACAATAGCTTTCCATCGCTAAGTTAGCTTTCACTCGCTAGGACAGTCTTCATTTGGTGGGTCACAGGCTAGTTTAGCTTTCACTTACTAGTTTACTTTTAACTCACTAGATTAGCTTTCATTTGCTAGGTTACATTTAACTCCCAATATTAGCTTTCACTCGCAAGATTAGCATTCACTCAGTAGGTTAGCCTTAATTTGCTAGGATAGTTTTCACTCACTAGCTTAGCTTTTACTCACTAGGATAGTTTTCAGTTGCAAAGTTAGCTTTCATTCTCTAAGATAACCTTCATTTGAAGGTTACTTTTCATATGCTAGGTTAGCTTTCACTCATTACGATAGCTTTCACTCACTAGGTTAGCTTTCACTAGCTAAGATAGCTTTTATTCGCTAAGACCTTTCAATTTCCTGATTAGCTTTCACTTGCTACGTTAGCTAATGAATTGAGTTTCTAGAAACCTTACCTCAGATTAGTTCCACTCACTTTGTAGACATTGACATCAATTATTAATATTTTTCTCTTCTGCATATTCTACTCCACAGGAACAACACTAACCTCATTAGAAAAATCTAATTATGTCTAACTTTCCTGAGAAAGAAACAGAGAGAGAGAGAGAGAGAGAGAGAGAGAGGTAAATGGTTAATATTGAATCATGGCAGCGGATCCAGAACAGGAAGACACCTGGGAATCAAAGCACAAACAATAACAGCAACAATGTCACAGGAAGTGCTAATGCTAAAGACGTGTGTGTGTGTGTGTGTGTGTGTGTGTGTGTGTGTGTGTGTGTGTGTGTGTACTGGTATTGGCGGAACTCCATATTTGTTCAGCCATGTAGATCAGATACATGTTTAATTTGTGTGGGAGGCTGTCATTTGTGTGTGTGTGTGTGTGTGTGTTTTCCGTAGTTTCTTTCCTAAAACGGAAATCGGAAGATTTGTTAAGTGTGCTGACTGAGAGCAAAACAACAATTACAAAAAAGAAAAAGCTCTCTCTCTCCATTTATTTTTCTTTCTCTCTCTGGAACAATCTAAAGTTCTGAAACAGTATTCAGTCAGGTGTGTGTGTGTGTATGTGTGTGTATGTGTGTGTGTGTGTGTATGTGTGTGTGTGTGTGTGTGTGTGTGTGTGTACTTTCATTAGCTCTCAGGATCTTGATGCTCGGCTGATCCGATGTTCTCTCTCCCTCCGCCAGTCTTTCTTCAATTTACAGTGTGTTAATGACACACAGCTTCCTGTACAGCATTAATCACAGACAATCATTACCCAGAGAGAGAGAGAGAGAGACAGGCAGAGACACAGTCATAAATTTAGAAAGAGAGACAGAAAGACTGCAAAAGACACTATCTATCTATCTATCTATCTATCTATCTATCTATCTATCTATCTTGTATGTCTGTCTATCTGTCTGTCTGTCTATCTTTCTATTTCCCTTCACCTGTCTGTCTATCTATCTTTCTATTTCCCTTCACCTGTCTGTTTATCTTTCTTTCTGCTCCCTAATTAATGAACATTTTTCAGCAACGTGAGTCTTTACTGCCTGCCTTAAGTTGTGTGTGTGTGTGTGTGTGTCTGTCATCTGTCATCACTGAGCATCCGCTGTTGCATAATGAGTGTCTTACACACACACACACACAAACAAACAACACACACACACATTATTCACACAAGTACAGGGCAGATGAGGATACACCAATCAATAACACACCACTTGCTAATTATCTTAGCGATGACACAAACACGTTCAGCAATCTCACACTATCAGGCCTTCAACAATCCTTCACACACACACAATGTTATGTGTACTCAGCTTTGTGTAATAATTCTGTCAGTAGAGTCATTTACCCTCTTGACACACAACACACGTTAGTGGAACGGAAGCACTGTGTTTACACACACATGCACACGCTAACATACGCTAAATACAGTGAGAGCATGGTTGTTATGCAGGTGTGTGAGTGTGTGTGTGTCTATCTATTTATCTATCTGTCTTGCTTATCTGTTTTTGGATTGTACCATGCATGCGATTATGCACGTGCAACACGTTAGCAGTAAATGTTTGCTACGTAAGGAATAAAACACTCTGTGCGGTGCTGTTATAGGAAAATACTCAATGACAGGTTGGTGTGATGCAGTGATGTTACTGTTAGCACCCTGAAGTTGATTATTTTCCTATAACAGCATGTCCAGGAGAGTTTTATTCCTCTTATACCACAGCAATTTTGTTATATGTTTTATCCATTTATAGCTACTTATCTGTTGTGTATCATACCTGAAACAAGTTAGTTCCTTGTATCACTGTTACTAGTTCAAAGTGGTTGTTGCCATTGGCATCAGAAATTGTTGCAAAAAGTAAATAAAGAATTTTATTTTTAGTGAGAAGATGTCTGATTTGTGATCAATGAGTGCTGAGATATACGTACTGTAGCTTAGCTTGTGTGGATATAACAATAGCCTGGCCAGTTACACCTACCAAAGTCAACCAGTGAATTAAAAAGTAGGACACGCCCACAATAACCTAGTGTACTTGTTTGAAACAAGAAACAAGGTGAAAAATTGTTGCTGAGCAAGATGCACACTAAGCCATTTTAGCCCCGATCTCCCTGTCACAGATTTATTTCATGGATCTGCAGCAACCACAAGGCCCCACCCTCCACTATTTTCAAGCACGTTTAATATTCTTGGCAATCAATGATGTAGTGTGAACCCCTCCACTTCAACAGAAGGAACAGTGATGAGAAACAGCCAATGAGCACACAAGAGGAAATCAAATTCATCTCTTGTCACGCGCAGCAGATCCCTGAATCTGGATTTGTCATCCATCTATTTGTGTGGACAAAATGTAACCCCAACAATATTGCTTCTAGAAGAAATGGTTTATCATGTCAGACCCAAATGGTCATTTGAAAAAGGAAACAACAAAAGGTAAAACAAACCCGACATGATTCCTGGGGGCGAACAGTGTAAATTAACTATGCTTCTTTTCACTATACCTCTGGTTCTCTTTGCAGAACAGACAGGCCTCACTACTTACACCTCCCCAACCAATATTTCCGTGGCATTTTTCTCATATTTCTCTTTATTTTTGTTTCCTAGTGTAGATAGATATGACAGACAGCTATGTCATTTATTTTTGTGATAAAGCTGGATTTGAAGATTGTGTACTGTATGAGCTTTGTCTATGAGCCTTCACATAGTAGGCATACAGCTATTTCCAAAAAAACCCAAAAAAACCCAGAGATCAGTACAGCAATTCTGAGAAGTCATGCACTGTCTTGATGTTAGTCTCAGCCTCAGATTCTCCGCCTATGGGCCACTAAGTTTCTGTTAACTTGTGTACACTTTTCTGGCCTCAAGCTTCAGAATATTGAAGGGTTTGTCTTCCAGGTAAATCTTGACATCATTTTGTGGCTTTCTTTGTACGGGTTTCTAGCAAGAAAAAATTTTGAGTCACTGCATTGAAAATAAGTAAATTAGGAAGTTTTCTTTAAAGCAGTTATTGGTGAGTAAATAAAATAATCTTGTGTGTTTGTAGACAGGATACAAGAAAAGTTTTTTGTGAAAGTAGGCAATTTTTGGCTGTTTATTGACGAAATGCTAGAAGTCTGGCTTGTATGGCTAGGACACTAAACCATTCTGTCAAGCCTGGAAGAGCAAACATGTGCTGCTGTGTTCTGTACTCAGGCCAGGCCAGACCTCGGGGACGTACTGAGTCAGTCTCGGTTAATGAGCGTCTGAAAGAGGCTTTGATAGATACTGGATGCTCTCACACTCTAATACTGGATGGTGAAATTTCCAGAGAGCAAAGGGAAAGTTAAATTCCCAGAGAAGGTAGCATGAATTAATAAATATGTTTGTACGAAATAAAGCAGGTATAAACAAATTCCTCACTGAAATAAAAGTACAAACAGTAAACTAAAGGTGAAGTACAAAGTAGAACCTTGTACCAACACTGATGAATTCTCAAATCTGATTGGACAGAAGGCAAATCACACTATATTAATGCTCTTATTGTAATATGTTATTGTTTCTATAGAAACAGCTTATTCACTGGGACTTGTACGGTGTATATTCCACATAAACAGATTGAAAACTGTGTGTAAATGTTGATGTGAAGTTTTCTTTCAGGAGGCGTTTATTTAGCATTTATGGAAGGAGTCTCCAGTGTCAGAGTTAAAGCTGTAACGTTAAGTTTTGCAACATGTCCAGGACAGAGGCATTTACATTTTGCGGTTTCTTGGTAAGCGTACCACATTACTAACTTCTTAAATGCTAACTACCATGCTAACAACTATAGATTGCATGCTAATTGCTAGCACATACAAAAGTATATGTCATAGTATGTATCCTTCATTTAATAAATATATCTGTTGAGAGAGTCAGAGAAAGAATGCAGATGGAAAACGAAGGCGAGGGATCAGCCAAACCCAGGCATGTCCCTCAGGCTCTGTCTGTAATGTGGTTTGAGTGTAGAAGATGGGTTTTTCCCCTCTTCCCTCTATCTCTCTCTCTCTATCTCTATCTCTGCATCATTTTTGTGGAGTCTTCCACTAAAATCTGTTTAAATCCACGACAGCATCAAATGACAGAATTTACGGCGCTCTAATGGATGATGTCACCATGTCAATTGCTATCAGCGCTACTCATCTGGCATCAGGTATTCCAATGTCTCATCCCCATTCACACACACACACACACAGACGTGTGTGTTTGTGTGTGTGTGAGTATGCAGAGATCTCACTTGATCTCAGCAGGCTTACTGCAGCTTCAGGATGCTTACATTGATTCCACTTCGAAGAAAACACCTGCATGGCTCAACATTAAAGCACTGACGAATCACACACACACACACACACACACACACACACACACAGACAGTTCTTTGTAAGAGTATGTCACATGATCTGATCTACTGTCTGATTTACCCATCCTTGTCATAGACTAACACACCCAAACACATGCACAGACACAGTTTGTCCAGTCTAAGTGTGTGTGTGTGTGTGTGTGTGTGTGTGTGTGTGTGTGTGGGCGCATGTCCGATTTGACCAGCTACACAAACAGGAAGTGGAGGGGACGCTGGATGTCCCTGAGACAGTTTATCGACAGCCCACCTGAGGACTTGTGTCTGATTTTTTTTTTCTATGTCAAACTGTCTGCTTTTTAGTTCAACACACACACACACACACACACACACACACACCGGATTTCTCTGTATATTTCTGTCTGAGCCTCTCTGGTCTCGACCTCATCGCCCTGACCATCTGATGCACTTCCAGTCAGTGTGTTTGACTTTGACCCAGTCCCAGAGTCCTCACTTGGCCTTGCTTGTTTGCACCACAAGTAAACATGATTCTAAAAAAAAAAAAGGAGTCAGAATTATTGGCACCCTGTTCTCTTGAAGGACATTACACACAATAATTCAAATTTTCCACTCGAGCAGTTGGAGGAACTACTTAACTGTTCCACTAACGAAACATAATATCAGATAATAACAATAATTTCTCTCAAAAATGTGTGGCAAAATGTTTGGCACCCCCAACGGATAATTAACATAAAAGTAAATTTTTAAAAAAGTACTTCTTTACAATTTCTTTCAGCATCCAAGAATTGTATTGCCTTTTGATTGTTTCCATGGGGTATAAATATCCGGTTGCACATGTAAAAAAAATCATAGAGCTTTCAACATAAGTGATACATGAACATTGCCCTGCACAAGTCAGCAAATAGACAAAGAAATAAATACTCAGCTAAAAAATACCATAAGGGCAATAGTCTGGAAAAGTTACAAATTTGCCTTACTTACGGCAACGGCATATTTACGTCTATGTTGCAATGTCAAATATTAGTCCCCATTGTTGGATTGTTGTTACTGACATGTTTACTGACCTAATGATAACTGTCAGTAGCTACAGTAGATACAATGCTAACTGTCAATAGTCGCTACAGTAGCTCTACACTCAGGTTCAGGTTGAACTCAGGATCAGATGGAATGTTCTTGGGTTACAGTTAGGTCTTGTTCAAAAAACTTCAGTGTATAGTAATGAGGGAGAGTAACGTAAGTCTGGAGTTTAGGGTTGAGGTGGAAAGCAAATTTCACCCATCAGGAACACAATAACACTGTTAGCATTATTTTATGTCTCTCCCTCTCATATAATGTATTTGCTGGCAGAAGAACAAAGCTGCATGTAAGAGTGTGTATGTGTGTATAATATTAATATCTCAGAAGGATGGAAGTCCCCGCTAGTTTGATAAGAAGATAAGATAAACCCAGCATCACTGTGTGTGTGTGCATATGTTAAGCCCTTTGTGAGGACCAAAGGTCCTCATAATGACAGGACAGTGTCAAATGTCCTCATAAATTTAAGAAAACGTCTGTGTGTGTGTGCATGTATTAAAGTCCTCACAATGATAGGATAGTGTCATCTGTCCTCACAATCAGTGTTTTTATTTAAAAAAACATTTAAGGGACAAAAGATTTCCTTCTGGTTACTGAGGTTAAGGTTAGGGTTAGGTGTAGTGTAGCATTAATTAGGTACATTAATTATTATGCCAGTGGAAGGTCCTCATCGGTGTGTGCAATGGTGGGAGTTTTGCGGGGGGGGGCTTGGTGGGGGGGGGGGGGTGAGGGAGTGATGTTGCAGGAATTCAATATAAATTGTTTGTGGGTTTAAATACAATCACTTCTCTTACATCTTCCTTTTTCTGTGCTTAAGGTTACACTCTGCATTCTGTAAATACCTCCTGATCAGTCACTCCCTCCCTCTCCCTGTCTCTTTCTCTCTCTGTCTGTCTGTCTTTCTCTCCACTTCCCAAATCCAGAGTCTGAAGAATTTGCATCAGCCACTATTTATATTTATTTAACTATTAATAGTTAAAATTAGTGTAAGGGGCAGCGTTAGCAGTTACACAATTTCTCACAATTCGTATTAATTTCAGTGGAATTGCTTTTCCTTTTAAGCTTGTAAATAATCAAGCACTAAGGGGGGATCTTAACTTCTTGAGTAAGTCATAAGTAGAATCCTATGGCAGAAGGGGTGTGGTCAAGCATCGGCTATGGACATAGAGATGAACAAGGATTGTCCAGCGGGTAATGAGTGATTGTTTTCACCTGTGTGTTATTACCAGCAGCCTACTTAAATGATTGTATTTTCCTTACAGTAGAAACTGCTAACCGAGTGAGTGGACACAACACACACACACACACATACACACCACTTTCTACAAACCCCTTTAGGAAGCGAAGAATCTATAATTGCTTAAAAAACCATGTTCAAAAAGAGTGTATTTATTTAGCATGAAACGGTTTCTTAATTGGGGCAGTCGTGGCCTAATGGTTAGAGAGTCAGACTTGCAACTCGCTGGTTCGAGTCTCAGGTCCGGCAGGGGATTGTAGGTGGGGGAGTGAATGACCAGCGCTTTCTTCCACCCTCAATACCATGACTGAGGTGAGTCCCTTGAGCAAGGCACCGATCCCCCAACTGCTCCCCAGGCGCCGCAGCTCAAGGGACTCACCTCAGTCATGGTATTTAGGGTGGAGGAGAGCGCTGGTCATTCACTCCCCCCACCTACAATCCCTGCCGGACCCGAGACTCGAACCCGAAGGCTGCCCACTGCTCCGGGTGTGTGTTCACGGTGCGTGTGTGTGTGCACTTGGATGGGTTAAATGCAGAGCACAAATTCTGAGTATGGGTCACCATACCTGGCCACAAGTCACTTCACTTAATCTCTTGATCTAAGGTTTATATACACCTGAAATCAGTAGCTCTCTCCAATCAAAATATTAGTTTGCTAATATTGGTAGAAAAGATTAATGTTACATTCAGTCATTCGTTGGATTGCAAACGGCAAGAATATGACTCGGTGTGTCAAAAAACATTTTACAACCGCGTAGCACTGACCAGGAGGCAAAGTGCTGTTGTCTGACTGCATAGCTACTTCCATTTGCCTTAGCACATTTCCTTAGCACACCAGGAGAAGATCCACCTACGCCTACAGGTTTAAAGGGAAATGAAAAGGAAACTAGGCAAAGAGGCAAAAATATGTCTAAATAGTACGTCCTGGGTGTGAAGGTTATATGTGTGTGGGGGATTACATGGTGATTTCCTGACTTCTATTCACACACACAAGGCACACATGCATTATAATTACCACCTGTCTTTGCACATTGAATATGGAACATCCCCAAGCTGAAAGAGATAACAGTTCATTAAAAGGTCCACTTTTGGGTGAACCAGTTCAATAATGGTTCGCTGTCAAGAGTCGAAGGCGGCTGGATGTGAAGCCAGAGTCTTTAGTTAAACGCAGTCATAGCATGAATAAGGGTTAATGCAGGGAAACTCTTCATAATCATCATCCAAACAGACCAAACCATAAGGATAAATAAAGATAAAATATATAGAAACAGAAGTTTCTTACAAGTACTTGGAAGGTCTAAATGAAAATGTAAGAAGTACAATGTGTTTTTTTTAAATAATGAAGTACAATTGCTTAAGCACTTTAGCACTTTACACCTTTGGAAATGAAACCTTGCAAAATGAAAAATAATTCCATCGAGCAAAAGCCATTTTATCATTTCACGTCACTGTTGTAAGTCATTTAAAAAAAAAAAAGACTTCTAACTTATATGACACTAAACCTCAAAAGATCACAGAATAACAGTGCCGGGAACTGCTGAAGCATACGCAGAAAAGCACACGTTATCCAAAAGCAGCCAATCATATGAGCATTGCTCAGGCCTGGAACACCTTACACATGTGTGTAAATATCAGTCATCAACTTACACACACACTTTAAAGACGTAAATGCAGAAAGACTTCTGTGGTTTCCCCTTAATGCTGCTCTCTCTCTCTCTCTCTCTCTCTCTCTCTGTCTGACCCACTCACAAAGTAAAAATAATTTTCCAGTATAACTTCCACATTCACAATGGCAACTATGATTTGCGTGTGTGCGCGTGTGTGTGTGTGTGTTTTGCGTGGGAAATTGCCTTTTTAGTACATATATGTATACTACAATCTTCACACCCATGGTGCTCTCTCTCTTTCTCTCTCTCTATGGGCCTCTTCTTAGCATCGCCCAAAATAACCAGCTCTTGGTTTTGCACTTCCTGAGGGTATTTCTGGAGAAAAAAGGGTGTTGTGTACACATCAATGACAAGCATTTATTATCTTAGTTCCGTCTTGACACTAAACTAGAAACTCAAATGACAATATATGGCTTAATTTTGTGGTTATTTTAGGATTTGAATGAACAAATTATGAGTTCCCAAATAATACGGCGCGTCAAAGCTTGGGAGTTTCCTGTCTTATTTGTGTTTAACATTTAACGGGTGAAAATATGTAAAATAAAAAAAAATGTAAAAAATCAGTATGACAGATTTTCTGTATTTTGTGGTATTTAGTGCCAAATACTTCTTCGATTTAATTGAATTATTTGGTAAAACATGCTTTAATGCTATGATCCTTTCCAGCCTTCAAAACAATGCAGAAATATTGTTTTTCTCTGATTTTTTTATGGTCCAGCTACAAATCATGGGTTTAATGATTTAATGATTTAACGAATTAATGCACTCATTCTAATACGTTATTGTTTCTATAGCAACGGCGCATTCACAGGGACTTGTAAGGCGGATGCTCCATGTAAACAGATTAAAAAACATGAAATATTTGATATGGTGAAGATTCCTGTACTTGAGATGTTTAATATTTAAAGTCTCCAGTGTCATCTCTTTGTAACAGTCAGATGTAAAGCTGTAACTTTGAGTTTCCTGAGTTCTTGAGGACAGAGGGGTTGTACACTTTGTGGTGAGAACAGGAAATAACTAGTTTCGTGGACGTTTCACGACATTAAGTTGACACTACACTTTCATTGTAGGGATGCTTGGTCCTTTTTTGGTCCTCACAACTAGTTTAATACATGTACACACCAACACACTATAGTGGAGTCCTGAAACTGTTAGTATAAGCCTGTATGATACACTGCACTCTATTCTTTGTAGGAACACAGCACAGGAGTATAAGCAGAGGTAAATTTGTGTGAGTGTGTGTGTGTATGTGTGTGTGTGTATGTGTGTGTGGGGAAGTGTATGAGGGCGGCCAAAGTCCTTCTGACCCCCCCAGGCACCACTTCCTAAACCTCTGAGGACTTGCGGCAGGAAAAGACGGAACAGTGAAACGGATGCCCTTAAAGTTTTTTTTATATTGTATGATTAATTTACACAGAGAGAGAGAGAGAGAGAGAGAGACCCCCTATTGTGGGACTTTCCCAGGAGCCTCTAAAGCTCTTGAAGTCGAATCGTTCAGACTTTGGTTCAGCTCCAGAAGAGGCGGGGCTGAGCAGGCATAAACGGCTCATAAATCTAAAATCCGACATTTATATTTTTCCACCGTTGTCTTAGTTTTGCAAGCACAAACACGGTGAATGCAAAAACTCTCCTTTCATTCGATAGCATAGCATGATCCAGAGCTTTCTAGCATACCTTCTGCTAGCATAGATCCAGAATCATTTCCGTTTCTCCTGAAGCCATAGCTTGCTAAACTGATTCCAGAACGTTCTAAAATCCATGATGTTATAAAACCCAGAGACAATTTCAGAATAATTTTGGATACTACCTTGACATTTAGAATTACAGAGAGGGGAAATTAGCATTTGGACGCTTTTTCGTTTTTTGTTATTTAATATACGTCCAGTGCATATCTCAGACCCTATATTAAAAGTCATGATGGAGGTGAATGAGCTTCCTAAAGTTCTCTGGGACAACATTATTAGACAACACTTGAATGGAAAAAGCTACAGAGCAAGAGGACCTTAAATGTCCCCATCAGTACAATCGGTTCAATAATATGCAGATTATTGAAAAATCGTGAATCCTCAGTTAAAAGTCCCCAGACATGTGTCATGCAGGATTTAACAATGCGTTAATGATAAGGGAAGTAAGAAAGAAGCCAGCAGTCACTTGAAAAAGAGTTGCAGGATGACCTGAAAGCAGCAGGGACAAGAGTTATACAGAGAACAGCAAGCAATGCGCTGCACCAGAATCATCTCCATTCCTACATCTCACACTTTTAGCACATCTCTAAAAGCATTAGAATAATATACTCTGGTCAGAGGGGGAAAAAATAGAACTCTTTGCCAATAATTCAGCTCGTCATGTTCGGAGAAAGAAAGGCTCCATGTATGACCTGAAGAATACCATATTCACAGTGAAGCACGGGGGTGGGAGCATCGGGATATGGTGCTGTCTCTCTGCAAACAAGACTGAGACATTACACATCATCTAAGTAAACATGAATGAGTGCTGTACCAGGACATATTAGAGGAAAATTTCTTTTAATCTCATGATTCTAGACTGTGATCTGTTTCTAAGTTTTGTTGTTGTTTTTTTTTAATAAATATGAGCCATTTCTGGGTTAAAGTTTTAGGACGGGAACCACTCTTGGAATGCTACGTTGATTCCAGAATGATTCGGGATGCTAGATCAATTGCAGAATATACTTTAATAATGCTAGGCTGACTCAATAATGCTAATTCTATAATGCTAATTTCAGCATGTCCTGGAAACTTTTGGTTGAAGGTCAATATTCAGTCACTTTTAGAAGTTTATTCTGAGCAGATATGAATCACTCACACACATTTAAATAGAGTCTTGTAGGAACCTGCTTTCATGTGGAATTTGTATCCATGCTAGACAAAGGCAGGTTTCTCTTTTAGCAAATCGGCACTGATAGCATCTGTTTAGACTTTGAAAATTCACAGTGTTAGCAAAATTGTTATCATTTAGAAAATATGACATCATTAGACTTCCATTTTCAGGCCAGTGGTGTGTTTGCAGTACAGAGTAGTTTCAAGATCACATAATGGCTTGTGATACTGATTTGCATTTTAACAACGCAGCTGTGCAAACTTTTTTTTTTTTTTAATCGCAATGTGCATTATCATTGCTTACATATAACACTCTTCCGTCAAGATAATTTAATGCATAATCTACCTGTGCAAACTTCCTGCAGGTGGTGTATACTATCTTACCTGATGGGAAAAGTTCCCAATGACCTGCTTATGTAGCAAAAGTGGAACATTGCACAGGTGGAAGGAACATGTTGTTAAAGAAATTCAGAGTGTCATGGAAGGTCTAACAAAATGGTCCCAAATTCTGGCCAAGATACACTCACCAAATACTTCATTAAGAACACCTGCTCATTCATGCAATGATCTAATCAGCCAATCACGTGGCAGCAGCGCAATGCTGGAAAATCTTCACCTGGTCATTTTTCCCCATGATCAACTGTCCAGTTTTAGTGACCATGTACCCAGTGTGGCCTCAGATTCCTTTTCTTGGTTAACTGGAGTGGAACCCAATGTGTTCTCCTGCTGTTGTAGTCCATCCGCTTCAAGGTTTGCTCATTCTGAGATGTTCTGTTCACCACGGTTGTAAAGAGTGGTTATTACCATATTACCATGGTTGTTACCATAGTCTTGCTGTCAACTTCTTGTATACAACTTTTCTTCACCAGGATGGAACAAAAATCACAGGAGGTGTGGTATGATTTTTGACTGAAACTCAGTGTTTGGCCTGAGAAGTGCCGTCCACATGCAGTGGAGCATCTAATTTCATTTTCATATATTTTGAGGGCTACAACCTTCAGAACGTTGAAGGTTGCAATCTCCAGCATGAAAACAAACTTTTGCAACACAATAAGCTTTTTCAATCACCAGATTTAAAAAAAAAATAGAAAAACAGAAAACAAAATCCTGTCTTTAAAAGTTATTAAAGAGTTTTGTGTGAAGCAATTAGTGGCAAGTAAATGAGATAAACTTGCAAAATCTGTGGTTGGTCATCTGCCATACCAGTCAAAATGGCCTCTTTCTGTCACAGTAGGTGATTCTTGGTCACGTTTAATTAACAAAACAATGCCAGACTCTATAACTCAATTCAATTTTATTTGTATAGCGCTTTTAACAATGGACATTGTCACAAAGCAGCTTTACAGAAATAAATGGA
>CM074998.1:16007150-16019006 GCA_037576825.1 Pangasius krempfi
AGCGAACTCAACCGATGAGAACTCCAACCAGAAGTAGGGCATCAGGATGGGTCAAGCAGCGAGGAGGAGCAGAAGGGCGTCAGGATCACTGGCATCTAAGAAGTAGCATGTGTAGCTCGACAGACAGTGAGGGAGACAGAGAGATGGAGAGAGAGGAATGACGAATGATAGAACTCTGGCTTTGGGGACTACAGAATAACCATTAGCACCGAGTGGGATTTAGAAAACAGTCCCGGGTGACTGTGACTTAATATTCTCTTAATAAGTTCCTCTGTTATTTTTTTCTCAAAGGAGAGACGAGAGACACATGTCTTGCTTTTAACAAGTCCAAGATTTTCACATTCAAAGGGTTAAATTTAACTACTGGTAACAGTTTTTTTCTCGCATTACTATGTCCTTTCCTGTTTAAGTGAAGTGCCTTTTTGTCCCCAACATTACTTCTATAATTTTTTTAATTTTAAATTACCAGTGGTTAATATTGACCTGCACTGTATCGCTAAGCAAATTGTCAATGTTTGCAATGTCAAAGAAGCCCAGCATTGTTAATACCTCATTACATTTGTGATTTCAAATTCGGTTGGAATCTCACTCGCTAATCTGTTGGAATATTTGGCCTGACAGCATTCATTATCCTATTCAATCCTGACCTTGACCTCGACCTTGACACTGACGTGAGAGCATCTTCGACATGAAGCCTGAGTACGTGAGATCTGATTACCTGCCTACATGTTTGAATTTGACCACTCAAAGCCTCTGAATGTGTGTGTGTGTGTGTGTGTGTACACAGGTATGTAGCGTCCCCTCCCAGCTGTGTAGACTTCAACCTGAAACTCTGAAACCTGAATATAACCTCAGAATTCCTGAGCATGACCTCCAGTTAGCTGTGTACACACCTGATAAAGCTCAGGAGAGGAAGAGAAGCAAGAAAAGGCCTGTACATGCCTTTATTCGCATTCTCTGTTTCCCTAAAGCTGGGAAACGTGCACTTTGCAGCATGGCATTTGTGGCTCATGTGAATGTCAACTGGCACAAACTCACCAAGCTGTACTCAAATCACATCTGGTCAGTGGTTGGCATAAGGTGGTCCCTTTTCACTGGCTGGTGATGGGGGGTGGGGTGATTGGGGTCATTGTGCAAATGGGCTACAGTCACTAATTGTACACTTACAAGGTGACCTATGAGCCTTTCTAGAATAGTCTGTCCACTTGGCAGCCATCTTGGCAGCACTTCCAGGCAATCATTTTCAGTCAGAAAGACCAGGGTCTTATCTACTTGAATGAGGAGGGAGCCATAAACCAAAAATGCATCAACAAGATAACGTTTGAAACACAAATTTGAAATCACTGGTAAAATCTAACAAAAATGGTGTTGCTTTTGGGTCCAGTAACATAAAAAATATTTTTCAGGTTGCTGCGCTTGAGAATGCCAACCATATTTACGCCTGTTTCTATGGTAACAGCAATTGTCAGCCCAGACAGTAGGCCAAATGGCTTTCGGGTCCCAGCATACGTGCACTACACAGGGCAAAACAATGGCGTCTACATATAGATGTCTATATATGGCCATTTAGGCTTCCTAAATCTTTCCTTTAGGTCCTGTGGCTTGGCTTTACTTCTGATTTCCATTATAGTTGACAAATATTCATCTCAGGGGGGATCTAGTCCAAAATGAAAGATCTGTTAGTAAGATATTAGCCAGGGTGCTGCCTTTAAATAGCTCATGTTCCAGAGAACAGGAGCTAGTGCGCAGCTGCTGTTTTTTTTTTTTTTTTGCCAGGGTAGTCATGAATTGTGACTGATGCTTGGAGAGAAAATTAAAGCATAATGTGTCTGTTATGAGAATTTTAGTAACATTAATCAGAAATGACTAAGAACTGTCGCTGAGAATCTGATAGGCCTGGCTTTTTTCTGTTTACATCTTCACTAACAAGGTGATGGGCTCTTTTTATCGTAGGGTGGGACTTACATAACAGCTGTCACGTTGGGCGCTATGCACTGCTCCATTCATATTTCAAGCAGTGTTCTGTCTCTACTCCATACTGATGAAGTGGCCAATAAGTGGAGCCACAAGGTAGATGGACCTTAAACAGTAACTGTGTACATACATGTACTCTATATATGGGTTTTAATGCAAAAACACTGGCTCAGTTCTTTAGTTTCTCGGCAGCCAGTCATAAAGGTATGACATTGCAGATAAAATATATACAAGACATCAGATCATGCCAAATCGAGTTGAACATCAGAAAGCCAGAATTAGCCCTGGCTTCGTGCTGATCCCAGGTTATAACATGCACATTTGGAAAATAGGTTTTGAAATCAAACCTTAGCATTCGAACGGCTGCCAAGATGAAATGAAAAGAGAGATAAAAAGGTGTAGGGGTTTCGTCCATAAGCCCTAAAGCTCTTCAAAGGCCTGGGGCTTCAAATCAAAGCATAAAGGGGGTTTTCTTTAAGTTGGCCGTCGTATCTGCGGGATTTGCCATCACATGTAGGAAATTTGTCAGCTGTGAGGGTGACATTGCGCTGATTAATTATTATTTTATTGTGAAAATATGCTTAAACAGGCCTCAAAAAGCAAATGAAGCTAAGTGTTACAATTATGTCGATTTCAGAAGCACTGTGGTAAAAACTCCCATCTTGGGATATTTTTCTACACTGCTTTAATGAATACATAAAAAAAAAAAAAACTTACAAGCTCTGCTACTGTGCTTTGTGTTTTAAACTTGACAGAATGTGCTCATGTCAACATAAATGCCACAATGATTACTTACATCAGAGACAATTTTAAAGCCTTGTTTTTTTTAAGATCTGCTTATAATAACAGAGAAATTACTGACTTATACTTATATAAGACCAGGTAATACGTCCCAGCTAGCAATTTTAGGTTCCCAGAATGATTTCTAGAAACCACTGGTTCCAAGAACATTCATTTTCTCATTTTCTCAACAGTGTTCTGAAATTTTTTGCCTAACATAATTGTAGTGATATCATTAGCTGGGACAGACAAAGAGAACCAGAATTCAGGTTAGGTTCCACTGGTACTCCTGCTGGGACAAAATGGACTTATCTCTTATCTAAATGATTTATCTTGGTTTCATTTTTACATCACAAAAACCTGCAATTTTAACAGGGGTGTGTAGACTTTTTATATCCATTGTAGGCCGGAGCTCACAAAACAGTATCACTTCATATCACCGTGTCACACGGTCTGTATCACACCAGACACACAAACTCACACATGATGCTGCTGTACTATTTCGATATCTGTGCCTCGCCTCGTCTGTATTTATAGGAGCACGCTAAATATTGGTGAGTGGAAATTAGCATAGTGGTGTTGTCTCTGGATATGAAGTGTGTGTTTGTGTGTGTGTGTGAATGGAAACATCATCAAATATTCTGGTAAATCAGTGTGCATGTGACATAAAATGGTGGCATACAGATGACCAATAGAGAGGAAAAAATGAAAAGAATCCATTTGTTGGAAAATAATCAACAACGGGGTGATTTACAAAGTGAGTTAGATGCCAAACTGCTATAAGCTAAGCTAGCTAGCAAGCTAGCTAACTACACTTAGCTTTGTAGTTCTGTCACGGAGCATGGCTAACTTTGGTTAACTTTGACCTAAGTGTTGTTCTTGTTCTTATAAGACTCTTCAGGTCTTGGTCTTTACTGAAACCAGGAAGATTTAAACTCCTGGTGACCGAATGGCGGGAAAATAATCATCACTTCCTGTTTTCTTCTCAAATCTGAACTGGTGATTCCTACACACGCAATCATTTGGGTGATTCCCAAGGAGCTGAAGACTGGACATCCATTCATGGTAAAAACCACACACTCTTCACACTTATGACGTGTCCATCGCCTCTCTCTGTCCTCTCTCTACATCTCCTTCACCACTGGTTCATCCCAACATCCATCCATCCCGTGTCCGTACGTTAGCACGGCTTCATATCCGCCCGCTGTTCCTGCAAGCAGCTGCTCTCTGCTAGCACAATGCACCGTTTGTATATTTAGCCACTGTGTTCATTTCCTCTCATGTTGACTCGGGAAAATACAAACAATGCGAGTCGGTACCCTCCCTCTCCCCTCGTCCATGGAACGATTGAGAAAGAAAGCCAAGGCCGTTTCACAGAGCCAGCGGCTCCGCCATTGTTTTCCGAAAAAGAAATTCCCAGCTAGCCGCTGCAGAAACATCACTCGCTGTAATCTGACTGAAATCCCCCCAAATTATACGAGGCTTCTACAGAATGAAGAGTGATTTAACATCCATATCATCATTTATTCCACATGAAGCTCTGTGTAAAGTCCAGGAGCTAGCATGACCTCAGAGGGAACGTCTTGCCCAGACCAAATGTTAAAAAAATAATAATAAAAATAATAATACATAAAAATAAAACACAAACATTTATTGAGTTGTGAGAGAAGTTAATTGTATTTTACTTCTACACCGAGTTTATTAAGGTGAATGTGTGCGAAAAATCGCAGCGCTCAGAGGGCGGGGCTGTGGTCTTTCCACTCACAAACAAACAAACAAACAAACAAACAAACAAACATTTGTATAAAGAACTGAAGTTTCTCTCTCCTCCTGTCTCTGTTTGTTTTCAGTCTCCCAGCCAATGACAGCCTCCTTTGATCAATAAACCCCGCCCACCTGTAAACCAGTTTGCTGTTGTTTATTTCATTTATCAGTTTGGTCAGAATTTTGCACACGTGAAGTCATAAGACAAACTAAAATGTAAACGCTAAATGCTAACCCTGCTTACTTCCTGCTTACTTCCTGCTAACTAAGCGAATTGTCACAAGTTTCCATCAGGAGACTGTGTGGTAAATAATGTTTAGCAATGTTTAGTAATAATGAGAGACCAATGAAGAGAGAGAGAGAGAGAGAGAGAGAGAGAGAGAGAGAGATGAAGGAATTTTTGGGAACAGGGGTTTATGGGTAACTGTCTTTATCTAAATACACGCACACAGACTTTCATTTATACCCAGAGATATGAGATGCCTCAGGTTGTCTGTCTGTCTGTCTCTGTTTTTTCTTTCTATCTTCCCCTAGTAATATTTGCCCCTTCTTCTTTCTACCTGTCTCTCTCTCCTTCTTTCTATCTGTCTCTTCTTTCTTCTTTCTTTAGCTGTCCCTCCCTCCTTTTTTCTCTACCTGTCTCTCTCTCCTTCTTTCTATCTGTCTCTTCTTTCTTCTTTCTTTTGCTGTCTTTCTTCTTCTTTCTCTACCTGTCTCTCCCCCTTCCTTCTCTTCTTCCTTCTTTCTTCATATAACTCCCTCCTTCTTTCTATCTGTTTCTCCCTCTGACTCTCTACCTGTCTCTCTCTCCTTTTCTCTATCTACCTGTCTATCTGTCTCTCTTCATCCTGCTCTCTACCTGTCTAATCCCTCCTTTTTCTACCTGCCTCCCCCTCCTTCTTTTTCTCTCTTTCTCCTTCTTCCTGTCTGTCTCTCCCTCTATGTCTTACTGCCTGTCTCTCCTTCTTTCTCTCCACTTCCCCTGTCTTTTCCCCCTCCTCTCTCTCCATCCTCACTCTACCCATCTCTTTTGCTTTCCTCACTCTACACACCTCTCTCCTTCCCCACTCTATCTGTCTCTCTCTCAACTTCTCCATTCTACCTGTCGCTCTGTCCTTCCTCACAACACCTGTTTTCCTGTCCTTCCTCATGAGGCCTATCTATCTGTCCTTACTCACTCTACCTGTTTCTCTGTCGTTCCTCACTCTACCTGTCTCTCTCTGTCCTTGTTCTACCTTTCTCTCAGTTCTTCCTCTCTCTGCCTATCTGTCCTTCTCCTTTCATCTACTTCACTGTGAAAGACACTGAATGAGACTGAATGATCTACAAACTCTGGAACAAAAGGCTTGGCCCTGGTTTCTCATCACACACACACACACACACACACATTAGGAACAAAAAATGCATTGAGAGATCACACACAGCGAACGCCACCACAATTACACACCCGATTAACCACATCATCAGAGATACACGTCAGAGACAGTTACACGTCTGATGGATCATGGATTACGTTCACACACGTTTCTGTACATGTTGGCGCACACACAGTGAGTGCATCATATAGAAGGTGGAGTCATCAGTGAACATGTTCTTGTTCTTACTACAAACTGCATTTAACAGGTTTGTTTATTGTGTAACTGACTCACTGTGTGAGTGGTTGATGTCATACACACATGTAGTAAAGTAATGCGATATTACACAATACTGAAGTAATGCACTCACATATGCCAATAAAACACTTATACACTTTTGTAAAAAACAAAATGTTACATTAATATTATAGAGATATAGTGGAAGCACTGCACTGTAACATACACTTTTTTTTACAGTCATATACTTTAGTTTGCCAGTAAACTACTGTAAAAATAAGAAGTTAGAACTGTAAGTAACAGTAATGTCACAGTAAATACAGCACTGATTTGACTTTTATAACATAATCTTTGCAACAACAATATAGTGCAGATATAGTGTAACTATAGCTGTAAATTCATTGCACATTTAGTGTCAATATAGTTGTGAATGCGGCATAAGTATAGTGTAAATATAATGTAGCTGTATATAATATATAATGTAAATAAACAGCAATGTAGCTGTAGATATATTGTAAATGTATTGTACATATAGCTGTACATATAGTGTAAATGTACTGTAGCTATAAATGTGGTGTAAGTATATACGTAAAGATATCTACAGCTACAACTACATTATATTTACACTACACTTACGCTACATTCACAACTATACTGACAATAGTTTTACGCTTGTGTAAATATAGTGTAAATGTACTGTAAACATAGTGTAAGTATAGTGTAAATATAATGTAAATTGTAGCTGTAGATTTAGTGTAAATATAGATCTAAATTTGGTATGCATATTGTGTAAATATAGGGGTAAATGTGGTATACTTATTGTGTAAATATAGCTATAAATATAGTGTAAGTGTAGCTGTAAATGTAGCTGTAAGTATATGTGTAAATGGGGTGTAAATGTAGCTGTAAATACAGTCGTGAATGTGGTGTAAATATAATGTAAATATATCTACAGCTACATCTACATTACTGTATATTTACATTATATCTATAGCTACATCTGCATTATATTTACACTATACTTAAACCACATTCACAACTATATTGACAATAGTTTTACGCTAGTGTAAATATAGCGTAATATAACTGTGAATGTACTGTAAACATAGTGTAAATATAGCATAAATATTATGTAAATGTAGCTGTAGATTTAGTGTAAATATAGATCTAAATGTGGTATACATATTGTGTAAATATACAGTGGCTGTAAGTATAGGTGTAAATGTGGTGTAAGTATCGCTGTAAATATAATGTAAATGTAGCTGTAAACATAGCTGTAAATATAGTTGTGGATATAGTGTAAATGTAGTTGTAAATGTAGCTGGAAATACAATCACAAATGTGGTGTAAATATAGTGTTAATATATCTGTAAATATCCTGTAAATATAGTGTACATATACAATAGCTGCATATAAACACTAAAATTCAGTCACGAATCATGCTGTACATTCTAATACAAAATGTACCAAGCTACACTTTTGTTATTCAGAGATAAATAAAGCAATAGAAAACACAGCTGACTAAAGTAAAAATAAAATAATAAAGTAAAATATGTCACCTTAGTGTCTGCCAGTACGTCTCTTTAGAGTGTCGAAAAAATATCAACCTTCGGCAGTGAGTCTAAAACGTCCAATTCCACAGGAAAACCAGAAACCCAGCTGACAACCTAAAATACTCTCACTAGCATCCTCAGACTAACTAATGAGTCACATCAGCTTAACAACAAAACCACAATTCTGAATGACATTTTTGTGAAACATTTCACCAACTTGTGTGGTTGGTGGGATTTCTGTGTTTCATGATGTTTCTGTGTTTCATGATGATTCAACAAGTGAACCTTAAGTGAATCAAACATTGCACATCAAGATTCACCCCTCAGAAAAGTGTGTTTATGTCAAATGTCTTAGAAATTTTATGCTAGATGACAGAAATCTTAGCATATATAGTTTATTAGCCTGGCTGATGTAGCTACTAGAAACTAGTGGCAACTATTTTTGTAGTCCACTGTTCACTGAATAACATAGCTAGCTGCCCAGTTATCTAATTAAGGCTAGCTAGCAATTTAGTGGCTAGCTGCGTATGCTGTGAGGTCATTACATAAGCTAATTCAATTTCATTACATTAGTTGTTTAGTTACATTATATTACTTTAGCTTGTTAGTTACATTACATTTCACTACAGTTAGTTACTTTATATTACTTTAGTTTATTAGTTACATTCCATTCCATTAGATCGTTACATTACATTAGCTAGTTAGCTTCATTACATTTCCTTAGATAGGTACTTTACATTAGCTAGTTAATACAATTACATTAGCTAGTTAGCTAGATTAATTTAGTTACTTAATTACATTAGTTTGGAGGCTACATTACAGGAGCTAGTTAACTGCACTACATTAGTTAGTTACTTTGAATTACATTACATTAGCTAGTTAGTTACATTATTTAAGTTAGTTACATTGTATCACTTTGCATTAACTAGTTAGCTACATTACATAGTTACATTACTTTAGATCATTACTTTAGCTAGTTATTTACATTACATTGAATAGTTACATTACGTATCTTACCTTACTTTAGTTACATTGTATCACATTACATTAGTTCGCTACATTGCTTTAGCTACTTCTTTACATTAGTTTGTTAGCTACATTTCAGGAGCTAGTTAATTGTAATAGTTAATACGCTTATGCGTATATGCGTATAAAATATGCATACGTTGCTACATATATCAAGGAGTCCTTAGACCTGGTTTGGACTTGAAGTCAGTATGCTAGTGTAAATTTTGATACTGCAGTGTACACTCATGTCAACTGTAGGACAGGAGGACAGGCGATTCTGCCATAAATCCTAATGAGCTCAGAGGAGCGTTGCCTTCAGAATGGGAGAGATGCTATGCCCCAAAAAATGCCAACAATCTAGAGTATTGCAGCTGCAAAATGATATACGGTAACAAAATATTAATTTAATGTACATTAAACATACACAGTAAACATACATGGTTACATATTAAATTGCAGTATTACAGTAACACAGTAACAGCGTTGCAGCTGCAGGTGAGTTTTGCGATTAAGGTCACTCCCATCTCTCGCAACAATGTCTGTCATGTCAATCATTCATCGCACGCGGATATGAAAGGTCAGTGGGTTTATAAATAGCCCCCTAGAGACGTGCTAAACACCACTGTCACTTCCTGCCTACTTGCACGGCAGTATGGAGGGTGGGGGTGGGGGTGGGGGCGGGTGATGTCAAGGGGTATCAATGTAGGTACTAGTGTGCCCTAATGATCTCTGACTTCCAGTGGCACATGTGATGATGAACTTGGACAGGAGAGAGTACATTTCAAGATAAAAAAACAAAACAAAACAAGGAGTCAAGTCGAAGTCCAAACAAGATGCTTCAGGTCTAAGGGTTCCCTGTTCAGGGTAGCAACATGGACTTACTTCTAGTAACATTAACTAGATAAAATTCGCTAACATAGCTAGCTAAGCTGGTCTAGCATTTAAAATGGGCCTGTATCAATATGTTGCTAATCTCCATACTTGTGACTAGCACTTCCATAACCTCCATTTGACTTAGCTAGCATTTTGGACTTTGTACAAAACTAGCTAGTGTTGCCTTGAACAGATGGACTGTTTCCACCTCATGAAGTTCTTCAGGAATTCAGGAACTTCAGGCCCCAGAAAAACCAGGATTGGATTAGTTCCTGGGTAGTAGTTCTGGGAACTTCATTAGCTCTTTACTTTTGCTGTGGAGCAGAACACACAGGACGTGGGCTCTGATGTCACTGCACAACATTCTGATGGACAGCTCCATAACTTCAGGGTAGTAGCAATAACTTTATCACACCACCCCATAACGGATTATTTTCCTATTTCCAGCACACCCCAAAATGTTGTATTCCTTACTTTTACCCCGACTCACACTTTCACACTGCACATTTTGAGATGGCGTCATCTCAGACTGAAGCGTCCAATCAGACAGCTTTGGTGTTGTCTTTACACCATCTAGGTCATGTCCTTGTACTTACAGGGAAATTTAGCAGAAACAACAGGAAATTGAGGTTTGGGGAAATTGTGGGAAATTGAGAAGTGATACTGATTTGATTTCATCACACAAGATGAACATTTTGGTATACCGCAAATCTGCACAGCTCTCCACAAGCCTCAAGTGGAAGCTCCTCGCACTAGAACGCATGAACTTTGTAGAAAGGTCTCCAGCATACTCCGCATGAGTAAGATTATGGATGGGACAGGGGTGTGGTGCCAGAACCAGAGGTTCTCTTCAGAACAAATATACTTATTGTGCTGTGAGTAATATAAAACATCACCAAATATTATGAAATGTAACATTCTGACTGCACCTTTAACAAATCTAAATAAAGTAAATTGATTTAAATATTAAATTGTAAACTTTAGTTCCTAAAATTGGAGCCAGCTCAGTTGTTTCACAAAACACGAGACATCTCATTGTTAAAACTGATCAACTTGCTTCAATAAGCAGAAGGAACCGCCCACTTCTTAAGAACAGTCGTCCTTATATGAAACACAAAGCCACGCCCCTTTATTCTCGGAGAGCCAATCAGAGCAAAGGGAGGGAGGTTCTTTCTCTTTTGCATACAGCTCTGAGACCCGGTGCAAGCAGAGCGGCGCGGAGCTCAGACCACAAACACCTGAGCTCCCGTTACAACCGAGAGACACGGATACACTTCACAGCGTTATAGAGGTCATAAGACGCTTCATAACGGGCTGCACGCGAAAGGAGCGTTCATTTCTGCACTTGTCTTTCATCAGCTTGGATACTTGTTGGGGTTTTCTTGTTTTTTTGGGTTTGTTTTTTGACATTACGGGGTTGAGCACTTGGGACTGCACTTGGGACTTGCGATGCCGTTATTAACGGAACTCTAGTCAGCTTGCGGTTGACATTTCTCGGATAGCGCGCGAGCCTTTTAAGGAGCTCTGCTTTCACTTTGCGTGCAATGCCAAGCGCTCAAGACCAGACGCTCGTTTGGGATTAAACGCAGCAACAACATTATTAATAAAAATAACAATAATAAAAACTTATTTGTTTATTTTTTTCGCTAACGGCGAACAAGCGCGTGCCCCGGGGCGGGGGTGGCAGCCGGTTCTTGCCTGCAGCGCGCGCGCGCTCTCCTAAATGCCCACCCGCTCGCGGGACTCGCAGGGCTCTCGAGGCTGGACGGAGAGATGAGCTCGTGGGTCGTGCTGCTCGTCGCGCTCGTGGCGTGTCTGCGACTTGGCGGCGCGCAGGTAAGCCCGACGTGACGTCACACCGCTGCTCGAGGGCTCGAGCCTCTTTTCTTCGTCTCTGGGTTCAATCTTAAATGCATTTTCTAACACACACACACACACACACACATATATACAAACACACTATATGTAGTGCTATATGTGTGAGGTCTGAGTGTGTGAGATGGGAGCTGGAGGAGAGCAACTGTGATCGAACAGGTCCTGTGTGTGTGTGTGTGTGAGGCTTAAACATGACTGGAGGGTGTGTGAGGTTTAAACATGACTGGAGGGTGTGTGAGGTTTAAAGAGGACCAGAGTGTGTGTGTGTGTCTGAGGTTTAAACAGGACCGGAGTGTGTGTGTGTGAGGTTAAACAGGACCAGAGTGTGTGTGAGGTTTAAACAGGACCAGAGTGTGTGTGTGTGAGGTTTAAACAGGACCGGAGTGTGTGTGTGAGGTTTAAACAGGACCGGAGTGTGTGTGTGAGGTTTAAACAGG
>CM074998.1:16027749-16049096 GCA_037576825.1 Pangasius krempfi
AACATACTTTTAGGCTAACTGAATTTTCTGAATGATACTAGTGTTTGTACAGTTCTGCTGTGACGTTTTTAGTTGTAGGAACTTGAACAAAGACGTTACTTTTACGTGATATTAGTTCTTGGCTAACTGTGAAAGTTCTGTTAGCAAGGTACTGAAAAGTGAAGTGAAGAGGCCTAGTATTACATCATATCACATCATAACACTGTAACATTCCTTTAAGTAAGTAAAGTTATGTAAAAGCACACTAAATTAAGGTATTTTATTACAACTAGCTGGCTAGCGTATCAGGGGTTGTCAACTGAGCAGCTAAATAGCTAGCTGGTAGCTACTATGACTATAAAATATAGTATTAAATAAAATAAGATAGCAGAGAAGCTACTATTAAAGTAGATAAATATTACTTACAAAAGCTAGATAGCTAGGCTAGCTCAACACTGTAACTTCCTTAAGGATCATTTTGTAATTCTAGTTTTTTTTCTCTTCAAGATGACTAAGATCCAGTTCATCAACAGACAGCCCGTCTACGAGAAGGTCATCTTACCTGTGGAGGACCATCTCAGCTGTAGCTGTAAATCACGTGCTGTCAGTCACACCACTTGGACGAAGACCACAACGTCCCCGCCTCCTCCCCCCAAACTCATCACCAAACCCCCCATCTCCAGGAGCCAATCAAAAGAGGAGCTGCATCGCCACGACGACCTAAAACACAACCAGAGGTTCCAGCTGGAGGATCGAGAGACTCAGTGGCAATCGAAATACACACTGTCACACACTCAGAGAGTGCCCGTGCACACACCTGCTCACACACCCGCACACACACTCACACACACACAGGGCTACGGACCCGGTCCGTTCCAACACACGCCCACGCGCACGCGCACACAGGGCTCAAGTACAGAAGACGCCTCGACGAGGCACGCGAGCTTTGGCGTAACACGTATGCTGAGCGACACGACACATGTCACACCAATACAAGAGCATCACACACGCCATTCAGATCCGGAGAAGGTTCGAGAGCACCACACACACCCCGGCAGTGGTGATGACAACATAAAATCCACGGCGAGCGGAGAACACCCAGAACATCATCAACATCACCATGACAACCACGAAGCAGCGACAAAACACCAACACGAGCTGAGCAAATCACACACCACTGAGCGTCACCACAGCCAATCAGATGTAGCGCTTCACCACAGTGGCCAATTGGAAGCCCCTGTTGTCAGCTTCAGCCAGGTAGAGGTCATTGGCCAGTCAAGCGGCCAAAGCGAGCTGTCCAGCCAATCATCAACGCCCAGTTTTCACCAATCAGAAGTGAAGGATCAGCACCAAAGAGACAGCCAATCAGAGACAGACAAGCTATCAGAGTCAGGGCAGGAAAAAACAGAACGTCATCATCACCATCATCATCATCATCCTCATCATCATCCAACACAAGCTGCCACACAAAGAGCAGGTGTGTGTGTCATACAGGATGTATGTGTGGTTTGTCATAAACAAACACACACACACACACACACACACACACAAACGCCTACAGCCTGTCCTTATTGTATTATAATTAGCGTTGCATCTGTGTCCTGTTTTCCAACGTCAATAGTGATATTTATTAACAGGTCAAGAACTTTGAGATGATTGCTTTCCACAATCGTTTAACACAATTTCCTCTCTCTCTGCATTTCTCATTACTCTACAGTGACAAACGCTCCCGCTGGCACACCTCCTGCGCCTCACACACCCCCTCCAGCCGTCCCTCAGCGGAAACGGAGGAGAAAGCAAAAGAGGAGAATGAGCAAGTCCGCCATGAGGGCAATGATCATGTAAGAAATAGGGAAAGTAATGGAAAAAAAAGACGGTGTGTCTGCTGAGTTCAGCTCTAAAAATATGATTGTACTCAAATAGGTTAGGTGTTGTCAGGTTTCCTGTCAGATTAGCTCATGTTAGCCTGCTAGCATTAATGCCCTCAAAAATATTGTCAAGTTAGCTTATATTCTCTTGTTACCATTGTCAAACTATAATATGAAAATTCATGAATATGTCTTCAAAATCCTGTCAGAAATCCTGTCACGGTAGTTCTCGTTAGCTAGTACACTAGAGAGTGATGAAGAATACGAACGTTTGTAAATAATACTTAAAAATCAATGGCATCAATGGGTTCTGAGTATTTGGCAGGTCAATTAACATTTCTTGGTATTTTACCTGTTCTCAGGGTCATACGTTTGTGGTGCAGTCCATGTAATCTTCTTTAATTGTTTTAGAACTGATGGATAGTTCTTGGTTCTGGACTCAGGCATTCAGAGCCTCTAATGTCTTCAGTAGTTAATCTGTTCAGGAAAAATTAAATTTCCTTGTTTTAAAATCTAATTAGATGTATAATATGGATTCTGATTTCCTCCCTCCTTTAGGGTCATGTCCTAAACGAACCGGCACTTTGCCATCATGGACCAGAAGAAACCCGGAGAGACGCCGGACACCGCACAGACACATACACTGACACACTGGAAATATCGCTCACAATAACTGGAAATGGCTTTGATCTCTGAACCATAAACTCAGAATGACTACATTTCCCAGCAGTCAGCACGGCAACGAAGCTCCGACGCTCGGCACTATGGGATGTCCTTAGTGTTCACTGCACATGAAAGAAACACTGCTGACACAGCCTGCCAAATGATGAGACTGCATGGAAACCAATGCAGGGAGAGTTTGCCAAATAATGAGATTGCATCTAATACAAAGCAGAAAGCCTGCCAAAAAATGAGACTGCATCTCAAAGTATGAGGAGTCAGCCTGCCAGATAATGAGACTGCATCTAATACAAAACAGAGACAACCTGCCAAATAATGAGACTGCATGGAAATCAATGCAGGGATGATTTGCCAAAAAATGAGATTGCATCTAATACAAAGAGAAATACTGTGGCCAAAAAATGAGACTGCATCTCTAACTATGAGGAGTCAGCTTGCCGAAAAATGAGACTGCATCAAAATCAATGCAGACACAACCTGCCAAATAATGAGATTATGCCTAAAACAGTGTAACACAGGCTGCCAAATAGTGAGGTGTAATTGTAAGATAACTACATAAAGAGTATGACAGATACTTAACCCATACTTGCAAAATAGTGAGCAATTGTGACTAATGGTGTGTCATGTTGTCGTGTCTCTCGGATTACTTTGTGGAAAAAAGTCCTATGTGGACTATAAACTGCCAAAACAAACAAGTCCCAGTTACCCTGGACTGCAACACAGCAGATTAATCTGTGGCTAATCAAGATAACTGGATGCTACTGAACGGACATGAGGACTTGAGCCGCAACTTTACTGGGAGTGTTAAATATTACACAAATTAATTTAAAACCTAATGCCAACCTCACATTCGTCACGTACTGCTTGCTTGTGAAGTGTTCTTGTGTTGAATAGCGTCAAATCTCAACGTTTGATAGACGTTTAACTGAGATGTCACGCACTGGAATTCTGTTTTTCAAGAAACAATACAGGAAAACATGCTTAGCTGTACTATTAGCAACCTTGCTAATGCCAGTCATAGCACAACTGGAATATACTGCATGTTTTAGCTTGAGTGTGTTATCATCAACCTGTGAGGGGGGTGATATAAAGAATGTCAAAAACTGTGCTTGGTCACGCTAAAACTACTGATGCTAGATGCTAGCAGGAACTTGTGTATTAAAACTACTGTTTGCTAAGTAATGCATATGGCTATATTGTAAATGTTACAAATTTTTATTTTTCTGCTGTTTTTTTCTTAACTTATTTATGAAAATGGTAGATGTTTCCATCTGCTTCTGACAGTAATAAAATGTTATTAATGATAATTATTGTAATAATGTAATAATGCTATTTTAATATAAATATAAATATGTGAGAATCATGTTGCTGTTTCTGTATGTTCTGTTTTCTAAGTAAGCGTGTCACGTCGGAGGGCGTTTTGTCTTAGCAGCGTGCCTCGTCTTCGTTTCACTTCCACAAGAAACCATTGTGTAAATATTCGAATTTATAGAAGAGGAAACCGATTAGCCAAAACAGGATGTGGATCAACAAATTCGGCTTTCGTCCTCTGAAAGTGTGTCTGTGGGTTTGAGTTTGAATGAGGTTTGACTGCGTGTGTCTATTAAAGTTGGCAATAATAACACAATTATTATCTGATTTACAGATTCATGTTTACTCATGGTTGTGTAAACAATACACTACACCTGCTTGAAGAAGGGCAGAATTATGTTCAATTGGCGGCAAGAAAGCTAGATATTTACTAGTAAAATGACTTGAGAGCGACTAGTTAGCAGTCAGTAACGTCAAATCTGACTAATATAAAATACAATGATAAATGGATTGTGTATGTTATGGAAATGAAACAATGTAGTGTTTATTAGCACAACTCTGCTCTTTTATCAATAAAAAAATCAACTACTTGATTTAACTGCAAACTTTAGGTATGTGTTAGCGTAGTGTTTATCATTGCTAATAAAAAAGTAGAACTTCAAATGCATTTATAAATGAATGGACAAATATGTAGTTAAACTAATAGCTTTGCTATAATAATGTTAATAAAAGAAATCTGAGTTACGAGCCAGACTTCTTGCTTTTGTTAAAGAGGCAGATACTTTACACAGGAAAAGGACATCTTTGACTGACATTGCAAATGATCCACCACATTTATGTACGACGAATGGTTTTAAACACAACTTTAATAACTTTTAAAGATGCGATGCCTTGAACTTTTTTTCTAGTAACTGTTATGTCCTAGTAAATGCTCTCCTGAAAAGCTTATTGCGAATAAGTTTTAAATGTCTGTTTCCCCTGGTGCACGTAAGCACGTAAACATGTTCATACAAATAACAAATTAGTTATCAACCTCTAGTGTTTCAAAGCGGCTGAGTGTGCAAAAAAGATGCTGTTCAAAATTTTGCCAAAATCAGATTTTTTGATAATATCATCAGATTATTTTGTACGTGTGGGTACTAAGTCCCCATAAAGAAAATAAATTGAAATGCATGGGGAAGGGGGGGGGGGGGGGCGTCTGTAACGAGGAGGAGCTGTGTGTGTGCGCGTGTGTGTGCGTGCGTGCGTGCATACACTTAAAGATCTCATGAGTCATTGTCTCACATTACTGTGCTCACTCTGGTCCCCACAAGTTCAGCAATACCTGAATGTGTGTGTGTGTGTGTGTGTGTGTGTGTGTGTGTGTGTGTGTGTGTTTGCT
This sequence comes from Pangasius krempfi, assembly GCA_037576825.1. Lineage (NCBI taxonomy): Eukaryota > Metazoa > Chordata > Actinopteri > Siluriformes > Pangasiidae > Pangasius > Pangasius krempfi. The sequence continues at coordinate 16,032,970 of CM074998.1, forward strand.
ACCATGGTAACATGAGCAGACATGTACACAGTGAGAGGTCAGGTGGTGAAACAGACACCGCAGAGAGATGGACAGATAAAGAAATGGACGGAGAAAGAGAGAGTAAGAAGCATGCATGAGAAAGGAGAAAGTGAGAAAGAAAGATACAGGGATGGTACAGATACCAGAGCAGGTGTTTAGAATGACTAAGAGTAAAGAAAGAGTAAGAGATGGAGAGAATAGGAAGGATAGAGGGAGTGAAAAAAGAGAGATGTTGGGGAGTGAAAGAGCGACTGAATCTGGAGGGTTTATCTCATCAGTCAAGGAAAGCAAATGTGTGTTAGTGAGTGTGTTTTTGAGAGGCAGCTCAAGGGGAAAAAGAAGAGGGAGTGTGTGAGAAAGAAGGAGTGAGAGGTGTGTGTGTGTGTGTGTGTGTGTGTGTGTGTGTGTGTATGTGAGGCAAATTGCTGAGTAGGGTGAAATATGTAGGGAGTGACATAGTGCCAGAGATTTTCGCATGGTAAATCTGTGCGAACATTATCTCCTCCCTTGCAAGTGCACAACCAGAGGCAGGTGTGTGTGTGTGTGTGTGTGTGTGTGTGTGTGTGTGTGTGAGAGAGAGAGAGAGAGAGGCCCTGGCCTGGGGCTGCTTCCTCAAGGGAGCAAGGGTAGGCACTTCTCTAAAAGCCCAAGTTCATCAGTGCACCGTAATGAGGAAGCATTCTAAGCTTGTTCTTGAAATGTGTGTGTTGCATGTTTAGTGTAATTAGTATAATGTAACAAAGTGTGTGTGTGTGTGTGTGTGTGTGTGTGTGATACTTTAGGTGTGTTGGCGTGTATGTTGGACTGTTTGTTTGTTATTGACGAGCATTAGGAAGGTTTACTTGTGCTGGGTGTGTGTGTGTTAATAATTAACACCCTGTCTAGTCCACTGTGTGACTATAGTTAGATTATAGTACACAATACTGCAGCGTGTGTGTTTGTGTGTATGTGTGTGTGTGTGTGTGTGTGTGTGTGTGTATATTTTGGAGAGTGTCTTAATAAAGTCCACTGCGTTGGAGTGTATGTGCATACAAAAATGTGTTTTGCTAAGAGAATGGAAAGTTAACAGAGCACACTGTGTGTTTGAACCAAATGTCCCAATGATGTTTGAATTTAACAGCAGTGTACTGGACGAGGAATAGTTTGAGTTTTGAGATAATTTTACTGGTCATAAGGCTGCTTTTGGAACCTGGCAACCCTGGACAACAGAGTGGCAATACCTCACACATACAGTGAGTTTGTAAAGTATTCAGTTTTTTCACATTTTATTGTATTATAGATTTAATTTAAAATAGATTAAATCTACTTTTTATGTCTTCATCACTAGGTGGTGGAGGCATTATGATTTCAGGTCGTTAGCCCATGTGTCTGTCCGGCTGAGATTCTCGTTAGGGCTGTATCTCAAGAAAGAGAGGTTGAATGTTTGTAGGATTTACATGGAATTATCATTGTAACCAGCAGATGAAGTGATTAGATTTTCTAATTGTTCCAAAGAGGATCAAGATCACAGCAAGGTATACACTTTAAGGATATTCCAGGCATAAAAATTAGTAGCAAGAAGGACTAGACATGTTGGTGGTGGTGGCATCCCTGTTAACTGCCTTCAATTTCTTGAAGCTACACACAATAACCCACAATGAAAAAGCAAAAACTTGTTTTTAGAAATTTTTGCAAATTGATTAAAAATCAAATACTTAAATATCTCATTTAGATTCAGACCCTTGGCTAAGCCACTCCAAATTCAGTTCAGTTGCTTAATTTTTGCTTTGCTTATCTTGAGATGTCTCTAGAACTTGACTGGAGTCCAAATGAAACTGATTGGACATGATTTAGAAATACACACACCTGTGATTACAAGGTCCCACAATACCAAAAATCAACCCATGATGTCCAAGGAACTCTTTGTAGACCTCAGCGATCAAATTGTGTTGAAACAAAGATCTGGTCATGGGTATGAAACCATTTCTTTCAAAGCTTGGAATGGTTGACCAAAATTCAGTAACTGGGATAGAATGGTCTTGGCAAGGGAGGTGACCAAGAACCCAATGGCCACTCTAACAGAACTTCAGAAGGTCTCTGCAAAGATGTGAGAACCTGCCAGAAATAGTCCATCACACTTTTATAGTAGAGTGACATAAGCCATTCCTGAGCAACACGCAAATGGCAGACATTTAAAAGACTCATGAGGAAAAAAGAGTCTCTGGACTGATGAGCCAAAAATGGAAACTGAACTCCAAGCACCACATTTGGCCAAAAATGGTACTGCTCATCAACTGGCTAATACCATCACTATGGTGAAGCACGGTGGTAGCAGGATTATGCTAGTCGGGTGATTCTCAGTGGTAGGGATGGGGAGACTGGTTAGAATTGAGGGTAGGATGCATGGAGCTAAATACAGAGATGTCCTTGAAGAAAACCTGCTCCACAGTTCACCTTACAGCACAACAATGACCTGAAGCATACAGCGAAGACAACCCTGGACAGGCTTCAGGACAAGTCTCTGAATGCCCTTGAGTGGTCCAGACATGAACCCCATAGAACATTGATGGAGAGACCTGAAGAAGGCAGTTCATAGACACTTCCCATCCAATATGATTGAGCTTGAGAGGATTTAGCAGGAAAATGGTAGAAACTGCCCAAATTCAGAGGACACAAAGCTGTAACTGCTGCCAAAGGTGTTTCTACAAAGTACCGAATAAGGTGTCTGAAAACTTATCTAAATGAGAGAATTGAGTGTTTGATTTTTAATACAGTTGCAGATATTTCTAAATACTTGTTTTCGCTTTGTCCTTATGGGTTAATGTGTAAAATTCAATCAATTTTAAATTAAACCTATAATACATTAAGGTGGGCAGAAACTGAAGGTTATGTCAGTGATGTGTCCAAGTGTTCAAGTTGCATCGTAAGATATATGATAAAACCAAGCATATTTGAGTTTGGCAATATATTATTTCCATTCCAAGACACTGAGGCTAGTTGCCAGGGAATGTTGGCGAGCCTACTTCAAACATATCAAGCTGTTTATGTAGCTCTACTCCTCTAGGTATAATTATCTCATCGCTTATCATTTATCTGTGATACATTTCCTAAATAACATTTAGCCACATCACTGTAACAAATAAACACTAGATAGCCATGTCAGCTCAGTTCCAGTCCAAATAGTCCAGTGTGAGCTGCTATATCAGAGCTAATACAGAGTTAATGCAGTCCACTGCCTTATAGTGTGGTAGAGTTCATGATCTTGGGGTGTGCGTGTGTGTGTGTGTGTGTGTGTGTGTGTGTGTACTTTGCCATACTGTGGTTTGGTGGATTGGTGTGAGTGTGAGTACCTCTTACTGACCTCTGGCTCACCCTGTAGCTCAACCCCTGCTGAACACACTCACACCTGGGCTCCAGTTGGCCCAGAGTCCCCTGCCCCGGTCATGCCACCACAACACACACACACACACACACCTAATCATTTAGTAGTCTTCCAAGGTAAGTGCTTTTCTACTGCCACGGTACAGTTACTAAGCTAAATCCAGAACTATCCGTACACTGGTTCCATTTTGCATCACATTACACTGGTGGAGTTTTTTTAGAGGTTGTGTGTGGAGACCATGTGCAGACTTTTTAATAAAAAAAAAAAACACAATGGCAAATAAAGCGTAATTCAAAAGCAAAGTCAAGAAGCAGACAGGGGTCAAAGTACAATATCGATCAGGTATCATGGCCAGGGGGTTATCCAATACACAAATCAAGGGTCAAACATCCATTTAAACAGAAGAAGGTGACTCAGAAGTTATACAAACACGAGTGAATGGCAAGACTTCGCAAAGAGGGAGAGAATTCTGGTGAGAGCGAAACATATCCCTAAAGGTAAGAATGTCTGTGATGAAATGATTTAAAGCTTGCAGCTAAAAAAGAGTGTTGAATACCCCTATATGTTGATTACTTCCTAATTAACATCAAGCCATAGCATGCTAACAAGAAAAAAAATACTAGCTAGTGATGATGACTGAATTTCAGGTCAAAAACCATCACCATGGAGAGACATATAAGTTGTGTAAATGTGTGTGAGATTCATCTGATAACATCTGCACTATTGACCCTGGTTTGGTTTGTGTAACTGAGGTGTGTATGTGTATTCTGTGCCAAGTGTATGTGTGTGTGTGTGTGTGTGTGTGTGTTTTGGCTGGTATGAACCTGCTGATGTGTAGGTTGAACAAGATCTCATGGCCGTATGTCACCGCCACCGTCGAATCACGTTTGGTTGGTAAAGCTAAACAAGGTGCTGAGCCAAATTTAGCACCCTGATGTAAAGACTTGCCCTTATAGGGGCGGAACCCAACAACACTTATGTGAGAATTATGGACAATCGGGTGCGTGTAGGGGACGAGGGTATTCGTGTGTGTGCAGGAACATGCACACACGTGCTGGTTCATCACCCAGCTGATTAATCAGTAAACTCTAGGGCTAGACGAGATTCCCAACTTGTGACTCACATGACCCTGATCGCTCCGTGAACTTACCGAAAAAAAACAGATGTATGTACTACACACACACAATGTAAAATCATACACACACGCACACACATGCAAAGTAAAATCATACATACACACACACACACACACACACACACATTTCTCACTAAGAAAAACAGAGTTGTGTTGAACTGAAGACACACTGCAGGACCTTGACCCATCCGTGTGGGAGTTTGTGTGTGTAACGTCTGCTCTGGTACAGACAGACTCAGAGTGTTTGTGATGTCTGTCCTGTAGACAATACACTGAGTGTGTGTGTGTGTGTATAATACCTGTCTGTAGACAAGTATTATACACACACATAAACACACACACACTCAGTGTATGTGTGTGTGTAATACCTGTCTGTAGACAGCACTAAGAGTGTGACGCATGCTTTTATCACTAATGACATAACCTGACAGATGATCAACATCTGGGAAAATTTCAGGAACATTTGACTATTTTCACTTCCTCTTTGTGTTCATAAGAGACAACTGAGGGATGTTTTTTTTTTTTCTCAGCTGAGATTTATATGTTTCACATACGTTAGATTAATTATATAATTAAAAAAAAGTTTTTATTGTATAAATGTGCACCAGTGAATTGGCTTATTTGTTAGTTATACTTTACTTAATTTGTAATCATATGAAACGATATTTTAGGAAATCATGTTTAGGAAAACAGCATGATTTTAATGTTGCATCATTATGAATATATAATGATGTTACTTTGTAAATATTATAATATATTTGGCACGATTTAGTCATGATTTTGCAGTTCAATAAAGGGTATGGGAGGGTCACATTGTTTTGTTTTAGACCCCATTCAGACATATATACAGATTCTTTTAAAAACATACGAAACATCCACACGAAAACAGCAACACTGGTCCACGTCGGTCCTTTTCCACAATTCTCTGTTTCTACCACTCAGTATGCCACTCTTAATGTTATTCTTGAGTCGTTTGACATAATTTATGAGTCAAGTAACTATATCATGAAGCACGTAAAGTATAAATAATTTAATCCTTTCACGTCGTTGATGTCGTTCCTCAAGACTACAAACAACAATACAGACATATTCGCAGCTTCAGAGAGTATTAAATACTACTATCACCTATCATGGTCAGAGGATGGAGATATTTTCAAAAGGCTGTTGGTGTGGACAGGAATTAGATTAGAAGACGACGTTCTAGAGAGAACACTAACATCAACTCATTTGGGACACAGCCCTTTTGTTTTTTTTTTATACATAAATCCACACACTGAGCTAAAGCTTAAACAAATATGGCCTCGAGATGTTACAGATAACGTGGTTAACATGATGCTTTGTTCAATTACACAGTCATTTGAATGAACATTTGTTTACACTAAGAGTCTCCTCATGCCGCTCATTTTGTCATATGCCTTTTTGTTTTTGTTTACTAATTTTGTATCTCAAGTTGCAGTGCAGTGTGTTCTGTCTTGTGTGGTTGTTTAGTATTTTGGTCTATCTATCTATTTGGCTGTCTTTGTTCCATCTCTCTCTCTCTTTCTCTCTCATTCTCTCTCTCTCTCTCACACACACACACACACACAACCTATGAGGTCCTCACAAAAACAAAACAGCTCAGAAATGTCCATCCATCTTTTCTCTGTACCGCTTATCGTACACTGGGTCACGGGGAGCCTGCAGCCTATTCCAGGGAACACAAGGCGGGGGACACCCTGGATGGGGTGCCAGCCCATCGCAGGGCACAATCGCACACACACAATTGCACACACACAATCACACACACACAATCGCACACAATTTGGAAATGCCAATCTGCCTACAACACATGTTTTTGGACTGGGAGTACATCGGAGTACACCCCCAAAGCGCATACAACACTCTGCAAACTCCCAACCCCAGAGGTGCAAGGTAAACGTGCTAACCACTAAGCCACACACACACACACACACACACACACACTCTCTCTCTATCTCACTATTTAATATGTAATGCTTTCAATTCTCTCTCGTAGTTCTCTTATTTTATTTTAAATAATGCTACGTGCATACACGTGTGTCAGAGTCAGGGAAAAATCCTTCCTCTTTCACACATACAAACACACACACACACACACACACACACCCTAGCTTGTTTCGAAATCATTCACAGGAACACAATCAATATAATTCATTTTCATTTATGTTTTATATTCCCCTAAATGTTTCGTTTTCTTTTAAATATGATCACACACACACACGCACAACAACAACAACAACAACAACAACTTAGGCTTATGTGGTTGTGGGGTACATCATTCATTCATTCATTCATTCATTCATTCATTAAAATAAAGTCTCTGAAACAAAGATCTCATTTAGAGCAGGGCCTGAAAACCCCCCAACACACATTCATGTCTTAAAGACAAAGTGTGTTCATGTGGGGGGGGGAAACCCTTGCTCTTTCACACTCTCCTTCTTCCCTAAACATTTTTACTTCATTCACTCTTCTATATTTGCCTCATTTTATAATACATTTTCTCACACACACAGTCACGCATAATCAGGTTTTATGTGTTTCTGAGGACCATCATACATCCAGCGTAAATCAATCAACCAACCAGTCCAGATCTGAGAACTTATTTCATTCTCTCTTTTTAAAAACCTTCAAATAGGGTCTCTCACACACACAAAACCTGGTTTTAGGTGTTTGTGAGGACCATCATTCATTTATCTGTTCAATTCATACATTTCTACAAAGAATAAGTCCAAGTCTGACGTCTTATTTCATTCTCTTCCCTTTTTTAATACCTCCACACACACAGTCTCTCACACACTCAGCCTGGTTTTAGGTGTTTGTGAGGAACGTCATTCATTTGTGCATTTATCAATCAATTCAATCAATCATTCATTTACAGAAAGTCCAGCTCTGAGGACTTATTTCAATCGCTTTTTTTTTTTTCGAATACCTTCACACACACATTCTTCACACATCCACAACCTGTGTTTATGTGTTTGCCACCACAAACGCAGGGTTTTTTTTGAGACAAAGATCTAAGATCTAATAAATTCTGTAAAAACACATATAAAATGCAGTATAAAATAGTAAAAATAATACATTTAAAAAAGTATAAAATACATCTTCACATTTTCAGACCTGTTTACTTCAAAATTTCAATGAGAACAACACTTAATATAACACTTAATTGGTGTTGAAAATATTAGAATATTGTTTAAAATACTTGTTAAGAGGATCGTACTTAACCTTCAGTAGTTTAGAAATTTAGAAAAACTATTTTCTCTGATTTGTACCTCACTCTCAGTTAATGTTAACGTCACATACTTACTAAGGCTAATCTTGAGCTGCCCTTAAAGCAAACTTAGATTTGTAAAGGTTTGTTTAAAAAAACAAAATAAAATAAAAGCACTTCCATTTTCCCTCAGACATACAAAATGTCCCCATTAGATATTTTACTCTCCATTTGGAGGTGCTCAATCCCCAAAAGGAATAAAAACATGTACAAAGATATTTTTCTTCTCTTTGTCTAGCACAGTCAGCTTTTTCCTGCCGTTTTTCCCACGGACTGCATTCTTTCTGATGAGAGTCATAAAACTTGCTGACATCTTGGCAAAATACCCTATATATATTTGTTTTTACTATAGCTATACCATGATATGATAAAAGTCATAAATACAAAAAACAAAACTAAACAAAACAGGAATAATGTTAATAAAGTGCAGTAAATATTTAAGAAAATTATTGACTGAAATCATTAGGGACAACGATGCATAAAGCACTAAAGACCTTACCTAGAGATAACAGATATATAGAAATGTATATATTTTTTTTATAAAAACAAAATTCTAGAAATGTAGAATTCTTGGGGATTTGATGAAAAAACGTTTGCGTCTGCACACATGGTAAATTCTACATTTGTGGATTATAAAACCATCTACTAAGCACAAACAGCGTTAGGTCCCACTACGCAAAGAAACTAAAAAATGGTAACTAAGAAATTATCTCATATCCATATAAATAGGGTCAAAATTCTCACAGGATTTCTTTCTAATGCTGGCTCCAAATCAGAACACACTTCCGATGATCATAGCCCTCGGGTTCTAAAAAAAAATGGCTTCATGTACTCCTACAAACACGCCCCCCCTCTTTAGGCTCCCATTGGCAATGTCCTTTAAAGCACTAATACATCCATCGTCAGATGAACTGCAACACCGATATTCCACGTTTTGTAGCCTGAAGCCAGAGGCAGAAAATGACTTTGCCACCAATAATGCTACCTGAGCCAGAGGCAACGATTGCCCATGAATAAAATATTAGAATAGCAGACGACTTTTGACGGGAGCATTTATTAACCTGCAGGTCACAAAGATCCAAGTAAGTGCCATGCAATTGTGTAAACAACCCTGCAAACCAAGCCTTTAGAAAACATTCAGGCCATTTTCCAAGGTGAAAATCAGAGACCACTGCCTTTTGATGAACTACATTTGAGTTATAGTGAACTTTTAACAAGTCGGAAATGCTGAAAACCGTGTTATTGTAATATTGCGTTGGACACAGGTTAAATTAGGTAGAGCTCTGCTACCTTAGGTTTAGAGTTGGTACCATAACTTGATGGAATCACTTCTACTACGATTATCATGAAATGAACAATTCAATATGAAACAACAATCGACAACCCTTACACAGCTACAGGTAACACTGACCCTGGCCCCGCCCCTTATTACACTCCATAAAACTGGTTTTTGTGCTGCATGTTAATGTCAGCGTAATTTCAGTTTTCAGCCCTTCCTGAGGGTATCATCTCAACTTGTCACACAGCTTGAGTATTGTGGTTGAGTAAGGTTGAGCAACATATAACATGGAATATGGGTGGTGAAACTAATGTTGATGTAATACAATGTTCACATTCCACGAAATATATGCGAGACATTTTTTTTTTTAACACCAAAATAATGCTCAAAAATATCTGGTGGTCTGGAAAAACTCTTCACATGGTGAAAGTTTGACATTTCTTACTACATATAGTTATGAAACCTATAGACTATCCTGAACAGAAATATGTTTCTCTGTTTGTATGTCCTCATTTGTGTCTCAACCACAAGTTCTAGCATTTTCAAGTCCCCTAAAAGTCAAAAGGGAGAAAATTGCATTTTAAGATTCCACCTGCAGCACAGGAGCATCCTGTCATGTTGAAAGTCAGTATCTAATTACAAGGCAAATGCTTTCAGCGCACAACTATCCAACAACTTGATCATGCATTGTGTGAGGAAATCACTAGCTAGCAAGGTTTGGCGAAAAATATATTTATGGTTTCTTAAAGTAGAGAAGTTGTACTTTATTGAGGGTCAAACCTTTATGGCTTTATATCTTAAAATCACAAAATTATCATCCAGTCTTATATGACATTAGAGGGCGAGTCAAATGAAAATTTTTAATTTTGCGTTGTTTATTGCAAAAACGTGACACAAAAGTGACGGTTTTAAGGTACCAGTAGACAGGACTATTGAGAGTCACTGGACCAGTAGTTTACACTATAAATTTACTGTACTGTTTCTTTAATTTATATCACACTTTTAGGGTTTTCATTTGACTCACCCTTTTATATGATAGCTTAGAATTCCAAGGTTTCGACAGCTTTATAGAGAAATGGTTTCATTTCAAAACAATAAATTGTAAATGTAAATGTAAATGTAAATTCCATTTCGATGCCAGGGCGGCAAATCTCACAGCTCTACAGCTGATATCCCATCCAGGGTGTATTCCTGCCTCATGCGTGGTGTTTCTGGGAACACAAGCTATTTGTCTGAATTTTTCAATCTTCATTCCTAAGTATGGTCCGAATTTTTCCCTCTCCATTCCCAATTATCCATATGAATTTCCCCCTCTCCATTCCATTCCATTTTTGGGAATTGTAAGGAAATGAGTAATAGGGGCTTTTTGCTGTTTCTTTTATTGTGATGGTGAAGGGAGTCATTTTATTTAAAATACACTTTTAACAATGAATATTGTCACAAAGCAGCTTTATCTCTCTCAGATATAGCTTTCTCTCTCTCTCTCTCTCTCTCTTTCTCTTTCTTTTTGCGGTGCATGGCAGGATGCAAAGAAGGAACAGTGCCTGTGTTTCCTCTCAGGCCTTTTGCAGAAGTGAAAAGCGCTCGAGCAGCTCCTTCACCCCATCTTCCCTCCCTAACCTCCCTTCATCCCTCTGAGACGTAAAGCGAGGGAGCGAAGGAGCACTCTGAGAACGAATGGTTCACCGCCTTGCGCTCACATGAGTGGACAGCGAAAAGAGGAACGACTTTAAATAAAGTGCATGGTCTTTCTGGAAATGTTTTGAAACGGTGTTGTGAAACTGCAGGCTCATCATCAGGCTGGGATTTATTTGGGTTGTGTGGGTTGCCATAGGGGGATGTAGCATTAAAAAGGGAGAAAACGTGGACCACAGCAACCAAACGACAAAAGAGACCTAACTACCCCAAAAAAGCAGCAGAAGTGAAAAAAAAATGTTATCTTGATGACAGTGCAATAAAGGGTGATGTAAAGAGATTTTTTAAAAATAAATTCCTCATGGCTACATTCCAAGCTACGTACTGTCCGTCACACTAAATAATATGAAATATGTTAGCTAGCTGATGAGCTAACAGGGAATGAGTCGATCCGAAGATCTACTACAACGGTTGTTTTTTATTTTCAACTTGAAATCCACTAGAATATCACAAACTCAAGTGACGATCCAATAATAATAACAGGCAAAAAATATGCAAATAATAATTAGCAGTTCCAGAAAAAAGAAAATAATAATATAAAATATAAAAACATAATAAATAAGTGTGTGTAAATAAAATAATAAGTCTCTGTCATTCTAGTATAGACGCTTGTTTATAAAGGCGCTAAGGTCATAGGCTATGGTATCCTACAGCAATATAAACAATAAGCAAATTTTTCGAACCTTTTTGTTGATGTTTATCACAGGAGCTAAATTTTTTTTTATGAACATGGATCAAAGTGTGAAATCAATATATATATTTATATATATATTTATAGGGGCCAAGAATGTAATACATTTGTTATAGATTAAACAGAATCAGTCGAATCGGACATTCGATTCATTGAATCGAACATTTTGAAAGAATCGACTCGGTAAATTGAATCAAGCTTCCCATCACAAGTAACGTCATCTTGTAGCTTTCCTTCAGTAGTCGATCAACGAGCGTACTTTAAGGCTTGCACGCTCACTCAAACAGTGTTTCTACTCCATCCTCCGTTTAAACCTGAGCTGTCAGCGCTCCTTCCTGACAGGACAAAACACTGAGCTGTAATTCACTTCTGCTGTCAACTCTCCCTTTCTTGCTTTGTCTTTGTCTTATTATTGCTGGAAATATCAGTGTGTGTGTGTGTGTGTGTGTGTGTGTGTATGTGTTTGTGTGTGTGCATGTGTTTATGTATGTGTGATGCTTACATGTGTAATATGTGTCTCGAATTATCTCTCGTCATGATACTGTATGTGTGTAAATGTATCCAAATATATCCACACAGCCATAAACAGATATATCCAATCTCACACACACACACACACACACACACACACACACACACACACACACACACACACACACACACACAACTGTGAATGCCTGTGGCTACATCCAAAACCACAACACTACCATATTACAGCATAACAAAAACACTGCCTTATGGGAACTGGCCGACCGGTTTCCATTAACTATTTAAATATTTATAATCTGATACAAAAATGATTTGCCTTTATGAAACCTTTAAACTGATTCCCATTAGGAAGTGTTTTTTTAAGGTTAATATAGTTTACCATCCGTAGTACATAGCCTTTAATGAATGTTGTTAGTTAGCAAAACATTTACAGTTTTATGGGTTACTATGACCACTGGACATGAACAAAACCGCAATACAGCCACGCTAGTCAAAACACAAGATCATTTATACCACACACAGAGGATGTAATGACGATACATTCATGAAATATTTGAATAATATTGCAATACATTTATTTCCCCCAGTTTTTGTAATCAGTAGGAGTTGTGTAATCTGCTTCTGTGTGATGTTGAGCAAGTATCGTTCAGCTTTGAACATAACTGTTTCTGCTTTGACCATGACTATTTCTGGGTCCTTTACCACAGATATATACGTCTCATATGAATGGAAAACTCTTAGCATTCATAAAACGCATGAGACGACATATATATCCATGGTAAAGGACCCAAAAATAGTTATAACATATAATAGCAATGAAAGTCCTGCCTGTCTAATCCCAAAAACACCCCCAACTGAAACTTCCACTAATTATCCCAAATCATATCTAACACCCCCAAAATTACTTTAATGTCTCTGCAACACCATCCAAGTCCACCCTAAACCTTCCCTACTACCTTAGAACCTCCCAAACACCTGATCAAAAATTCCACCCATATCTCTTCACAATACAGCTCTACAATACCCCCTCAAAACCTCCCCCAATACCCCCTCAAAACCTCCCCCAATATTCTCTCAAAACCTCCCCAATACCCCCTCAAAACCTCCCCCAATATTCTCTCAAAACCTCCCCAATACCCCCCGCAGTCGTGGCCTAATGGTTAGAGAGTTGAACTTGTAACCCAAAGGTGAACCTGAAGGTTGTGGGTTCGAGTCTCAGGCCAGCAGGGATTGTAGGTGGGGGAGTGAATGACCAGCGCTCTCTCACCTCTCTAACCTCAATACCATGACTGAGGTGAGACCCTTGAGCAAGGCACCGAACCCCCAACTGCTCCCCGGGCGCCGCAGCAAAAAAAGGCTGCCCACTGCTCCGGGTGTGTGTTCACTACTGTGTGTGTGCACTTGAATGGGTTAAATGCAGAACACAAATTCCGAGTATGGGTCACCACACTTGGTCACACTTCACTTCACTTCACTTCAAAAGCTCCCCCAATATTCTCTCAGAACGTCCCCAATACCCCCTCAAAACCTCCCCCAATATTCTAAATACTTCCCTAATATCTCCTCACCCTTCAACTCTCCTAATGCCGACAACACTTCCTCAAGTACCCCAAAACTTTTCCAATACCCACAAAACCTGCTATAATACACCTAAAACCTCTGATAATACCACAAATCCTGTCCCTAATACCACAAATATTCCCCTTTTCCAAACATATATTTAATGAGCTATATAACAACTTTTTTACCCAAATTAATTACTGTCATGGAAATAATGACAGCGTAGGTGAGTTAAAAGAGCTCGAAGCAATGTTACACAAGAGTCCAGGTGCTACTGTTCAGCATTCTTATCTAGCGATCTCACACACACCTCTCATGGCTCGAAGGCGCATGCTGTTAAATGCAAATAGTCACCAAACAGGAAAACATGAACCTAATGTCCTTGAAAAGAATCCACTTCTCTTTTCTCTGACTAGCTTAAAGACAGACTGAAAGTTTTTTATGAGCAAGCATGCGGATCTGTAAATTTTTGGGGACGACAGATCATAGGGAAAAACAAGGACACAGCGGAAAAAACAGTCGTTAGTCACTCGCTGACCGACAGGCTGAGAGATACGTGGGCTTTCAACAGCAAGTATGTGTGTGTGTGTGTGTGTGTGTGTGTGTGTGTGAACACACACTGATACTCTCCGACTAGTGAGCCCAGTGTTTTCGACCCCTTGGAACAGGAAGTGGTACCTAGCGACTAGATGAAAACAGAGGAAGTGCAAACTGCGTTCCTTACATTCCAGCATTGTCTTAGTGTGAGCACACACACATACACACTTCAGGAGGCCGACAGCCATACACACAAAAAGGTGCAAGACAATAGCTGACACACACAGCGTCTGTTATGAAGACAAACATGTGACATAAAGTGTGTATCCTCAGAACAGCATGTCCAAAAAAAGCCAACATAAGCATCTGAGGTTTCTCTATTCACAACTCCCTTAGAGTTTTAGTTTAGAAACTTGGTCCAAACAGAACCCTTGCCTAGATTAATCCTGGCCCAGAAAACTTAAAATCAATACTGATGCACACAACTGGTCTAATTGGATCCTGGCCCAATCACAACCCCTGTCCATACCAATCATGGTATAAAACAGTACACAATACTAAATGAATTCTGCTGCAAACATGTCCTGGTATAAGCAGAACTCAGCCTGGTCCAAAAATCCCTGCCAAAATTACTCCTGGTCCAAAAAAATACTGGGTTAAATTCCTTGCACAAACCGAATCATACTAAACAAGTCCTGGCCCAAAGAGCATCATGTGCTCAATGAATCCTGGCTCAAACCAGAATTACTGGCTAAATGAATCTTGGCCTGAAAAAACTAAAGGGCTAAATGACTCCTGACCAAAACAGAATCATGGTGTAAAGAATCTTCGCTCAAACAGAACCATGGGAACCATCCAAACTCAAACAGTAACTCAAAACAGAACACTAGACTAAATTAAATCTAATCCTGGCACAAAATAACCCTAGCTGAAACAAATAAATGAATACTAGCCCAAAAACATTTCTACCCGTGTAACACTAAGACTTTATACCAATTTGAAACAAAAAAAAACTGGTCTATAATTTGACGTTTGGTTTTTTAGTTTTGCGCTGTAGCTACAATGTTGCTAATAAATAATGGACACTTATATCGTCCGAGTACATCATCGTTCAACCTGCTTGCGTAAATCATAACACACTCACCAAAAAAAAAGGTGACGAACTGTTCAGTACCTCAAACTCACATATGGTTTATGACACTCACACTCACACTCACACGTTATCTAAAAGAGATAAGTAAATAAAAATCTGTGTGCTAGCAGGTGCTTAAATACTTACGACAGTCATGACAGGACTTAAGGTTTACAGATTGCTAGGTTGAATTGTCTTTGGAAGCTGAAAATGGATTTGAAAATGACGATCAATTAATTTTCTAATCAGTAAGAGACAACTAGAAATGATGAAAACTTTTTTTTTATTATTTGAGGCTGCACAATTTTTGGCAGATGATTATGTACAATTTTGTCAATCATTAAAAAAGGTTCTTTGTAAAACATAGTTCAAGGGATAAACTGTATCATAATTTTTTTTTTTTTTTTTTAAAGGAGACATAATGAAACCAGCATTGTGAAATATATTTTTTTTTTAAAAGCCTAATATTCACTAATAATGAATAAATGATTACTGATATGTTTATCATTTCTTGTGTAAAGTGACTAGGATTGTGTTTGGGTCACTGTTTTTTTTGTTTGTTTGTTTGTTTGTTTTAAAATATATTTTAGTTCAGGGATTCATTTAGGCCATTATTTATTCAGTCCATGATTGATTTTGCCCTTGGTTTTTATTTTGGGTCAGAATTAATTTAGGTCAAATTTCTATTTGGAATAGTATTCATTTATACTAGTGTTCCGTTTTGGGCCATTATTCATATGACATGAACGTCTGTTTGGATTAGGATTAGTTTAACTCATGATTATGTTTTGACCAGGAGTTATTTAGCTCATGATTCTCTTTGGCCAGGAGTCATTTAATCCATGATTCTGATTTGGCCAGGAGTCATTTAACTCATGATTCTGATTCGGCCAGGAGTCATTTAATCCATGATTCTGATTTCGCCAGGAGTCATTTAA
>CM074998.1:16049196-16059481 GCA_037576825.1 Pangasius krempfi
GAGTCATTTAACTCATGATTCTGATTCGGCCAGGAGTCATTTAATCCATGATTCTGATTTCGCCAGGAGTCATTTAATCCATGATTCTGATTTGGCCAGGAGTCATTTAACTCATGATTCTGATTTCGCCAGGAGTCATTTAATCCATGATTCTGATTTCGCCAGGAGTCATTTAACTCATGATTCTGATTTGGCCAGGAGTCATTTAATCCATGATTCTGATTTCGCCAGGAGTCATTTAACTCATGATTCTGATTCGGCCAGGAGTCATTTAATCCATGATTCTGATTTCGCCAGGAGTCATTTAATCCATGATTCTGATTTGGCCAGGAGTCATTTAACTCATGATTCTGATTTGGCCAGGCGTCATTTAGTCCATGATTCTGTTTGGACCACAAGTCATTTAGCCAATGATACTGTTTGGGCCAGGAATTATTTAGCTTTTAAATATCTGATTCACTTCATTTCAAAGATAAATCTCATAGATGCCTTATAAACTATGATTGTCATTGTTATTATAAAATGTTACCAATGAATCCTGGGCTAAATGAATCCTATCTTATATAAATCCTGGATCAGAGAAGCAGATAATAAAGCCTCATGGGGAGAATTTCTTAATCTGTGGAAGAATAATGTCATGTGGGCTTTTTACCCCCTGTGAGTGAGTGTTATGGGGCAGTCATGCCCTCAGGGACCGCGATCCCAGTGTGGATGGTGAAAGTCAAAAAATGTAGTGTGCCACCAATTCATTCACATCATGGTGATGAGCTAATTTAAAAAATGATGATCTCATATATTCATCACGCTTCTTCTTTCATTCTTAAAAACACATGCCCACTGTTCTTAGAAACAGATTTGTTCTTTTTTGCCCTTTCCTTTGTTTTTCTACCGTTTATATCACATCATTTTCTCCTAGCTCGGGAGTGCTGACGTTTTCTAAGAAAGTTTCCACTCTTATATCTGCTCACTCTGCTACCGTCTTTAACCACTCACCCACTCTCTCTCTACCCCAGCACTTATCACTGTATTTATTCAATTAACTCAGTGTATAACTAACCCATGTAACTCAGCAGATAAGACCGAATATAACTACATAATGTGTGAGTCAGAATTGATTAATTCAATTGCTCATGTAATTCAGTGTTATTAAGCCATGATTCATGATTCCGTTGAACTGATGGTTCATTAATCTGTTTTGGTCAAGAATCGTTTACAGCATGATTCTCTATGGAAAAAGAAATCATTTAGTTCATGATTCTGTTTGAGCCAGGAGTCATTTAGCCAATGATTCTGTATGGACAAAGAGTCATTCAGATCTTGATTCTGTTTGGTCAAAGAGGGAGTCATTTATATCATGGTTCTACTTGGATAGAATCATTTAGCCCACAATTCTGATTTGGCCAGGAGTCCATGGTTCTGTTTGGAAAAAGGAGTCATTTAGTCTATGATTCTGTTTGAGTCAGATGCATTTAGCCCGTGATTGTGTTTGGTCAAAAACTTATTTAGACCATTATTCTGTTTTGGCCAGGAGTCTTTTAGCCCACGACTTTGTCTGTTTTGACAAAAAGAATCATTTGGCCCAGAAGTTTTTCATCCCATGATTCTGTTTGTACAAAGAGTCGTTTAGCCCATGACTGCGTTTGGTGAAAGAGTCATTTAGCTATTAACTTGGAATATAACAATTCAGTAATTGACACAGCTCAACACATAATTAATATCATTCACAGGAGTCAGAATGTAACTCTAAATACCTTCTCCATCTCTCTGTTCACTTCTGCAGTCTGTTCTCTCTCTCTCTCTCTCTCTAATACAGTATGATAGCTCCATTAGCAGTGATGAAATGAACATTAGTGGTTAATGATCATTGCGTATAAGGGGATCTGAGTTATAATGAATGTGTCTGCACTCTCTGTCTCTCTCTCACACACACACACACACACACACACACACGGCTATAATGATCCTCATCAGTCTCTGTGTGGCTATATAAAGAGCTCCACTCTATCACTACATCCGCCAGAGATAAAAAGGGGAAAAGAACAGGGGAGATGGAGGAAGAGAGATGAATTAATACTGCATCCACACACTAACTTTAGCTCCGAGTGGCCACAGGCAGCACACACACACCTTAGATACAGCACACACACACCCACACACACACATGCACACACCCATACACACATGCATGCACACACACACACACGCGCACACACAAGGTGAGGCACACACACAGACAGAGCGAGAGAGAAAGGGAGGGAAAGGAGACAGAGACAGACAAGGACAGATGTGGTGATCCGAGACAAATGATGAGAGAAAACTGACAGACAGAGAGACAGGTAGAGAGAGATAGAGAGCAAAAGAAAGGGAAAGGACGAATGCAGAGGGCCGAGACGGATGGAACATGAGAGAAAAAGTGACAGAGAGAGAGACAGATAATCACATGCAGGCGAAATGGAGCGAGGAGGAGAGAAAGGGGTCGGAGTGATAGTGGTAGGGGAGAGAGGCAGAGAAAGGGAGGGAGGAGATAAGGGTGTGTGAGCAGCAGGCATGAGGGCACTCTGAGAGGAATGATGAGAGAGGGATAGAGAGAGAGAGAGAGAGAGAGAGAGGGCTAATAAACGCAGAAGAGATGGAGAGACATATAAATATATGTAGTCAAATAGAAAGAACTGGAAGTAGAAACGTGCAGTAAATGTGCATGTGAACACACACACACACACACACACACACACACACACACACACACACACACACACACACTTGCTGTCATAGAAGGTGACACACATTTGGCACAGGATCTAGCTCCAGGTGCACAAACACACATGGGATGGAGTTACAGACCCTGACATGGGGTCTCCCTCTCTCTCTCTATATATATATATATATACATATATAAATATATATATATCTATCTATCTCCCTTTGTCTCTTTCTACACATTTCTCTTTCTCTCCATCTCTCTTTTTCTCTCTGCTTCCTCTTTTTCACACTGGTTCCAAACCCAGATATATGCAAGTCCATATACACTTACAGGTATTCCACATAAATGCAGGTACACACACACACACACATGAATGATTGATGACTTGCGTGTGTGTGTGTGTGTGTGTGTGTGTGTGTGATAGATTTTAATTTAGAGTAAGAGCAGAGTTCAGAACTTTTTCCTCACACACTCCAGGAATGAACACTTGCGGTTCTCTTTGGCTCTGTGATAACTAACACAGTGTTGTGCTGCTCTCTAGTGGACGTCCAGACTATTTCCCTAATTTCACAGAACTTTCACAGCCACATTCAGTGTTCGAATGATAAGACCTTTCTCATTTCTGCACATTGTGAGAGAGAACTGAAAATGTTTCCCAAATTCAGCATCCAAACATCACTAACACACTAATAAATAAGGAATGAAACATTGTGTGTGGCATTAATCGTTTGCTAATTAGTTAATGTGCTAGTCATCTAACAAGCTAATTAGTTACAAGAAAAGCAGTCGAGTTTTATACAGGAAGAAGTTTGGCTACAGAAAACCTATCATTGTCCTTTAAAGCTAGACAAGATTTAAATAAAATCATGGGTGAATTCTGCTTTGACCAGCACTGTATGAAAGAGTGCTATGAGCCACGGGTTGCGCATCACTGTGCAATCCCACTCAGCTAGTGGTGGCTCGTTTTTGGAGGCCGGAGTTGAACATGATGGAAAAACCTCCCAGACACCACATACTCCATCTATCATTATTATTTACATACTGATTTATATTTTGCGCAACAAAACAGGCTAAATAGAGCGTTCTTGCTATAGTAAAAAACCTACTAAAATAAGCCTAATAAAAATTAAAAAATCACAATTTGTACTACAAAGAGGACTACAAGAGCAGGACTGGAAAAGGAGACGTTCATAACTCAAATCATTAAAAACATGTCTCAATTCCAACAGCATCAAATCAAACATCTGGAGAAGAAGCATCACGACTGGACGCAGGGTTCCGCTGGTATCCCTCTGAGCACGGCTCAAGTGCATTATGGGAAGCGGAGGCGAGGTGGGCAAATCTGTCATCGCACAATAAGACTTCAAATCCTGTGTGTTCGGAAGAACATGCTGGAAAAGAAGGACAGTGCCACGTCTGTGTTGTGAAATCCGGCACAGCGCTCCCCTCTTGGGAAGCGTAGTGGTTTTGTCCATTGCAATAGGCAGCGTGGAGCTGTGTGACATCATCACGTTCCTGATCACTGAGAGGGATAACGTTACATCATTAGTTATTGAATCATTATATTAGTTTAAACCTGAAACGTATCAGTGTCTGAAAATGCCCTCATAAACAAGCCAGAGGAAGGCTACGCCCTTAACAGGCAAAATTAATAAACTGGGACACAACCTTCTGCGTACTTTACTACTGCCACCTTCTCAACATCAATTAAAGCGTCCATGAGAAACATTTTAGTGTGTGTTTTTTTTTTCACTAATACACAACTGATAAAATGCACAACTGTTATGTTAGTAATAGTGAAAATATGACAGAAATACCACAGTACCATGACATAAACCGTTTTATTTTTTGCCAGAAACAAGGTTATCATCATTTTTTTAGTGGACTTACAACTCCACACTTGTTAACAAATCTGTGTCAAATTGTACTTTTGTCATAAGTGGCACTTAGTTATTTTTAAATTATGTGTGTTAGCTGTAAAATGTATGATTTTTATATTTAGGCATTTTATATTTCATATATTAATTACTTAACTTTTAACAGAAAAATGCTATTTTAGCCAGCTGCCACCTAGTGGTCATTATTAGTAACTACAAATAATTAAGCCTAATCCATACTTTTATACATGCTAACACATTTAAAAAGATATATAATAACACTTTGTTTATAGAAATCCAACGTATTTAGTATAAATATTTCTCTGGCTTAAATTTGTAAACTAGCGCAAACACAAGACTCAGAAATCACCAAGTTTTTTATAAAGCTCTGTGTGTGCGTGTGTGTGTGTGCGTGTGTGTGTGTGTGTGTGTGGAACAGGAAAGAGAACACTGTGTTCACTCACACTGTGTGGAGATTCAGCTGTACGTTCTCCAGGACACACACTCGGCTCAGACATGGATCACCCATCTCTGTGTAGGAGAGCAGCCCCTCAGCATGGACCTGAGCAAAGAGTGTTAAAACTGCTATAGAGAGTGATGCAGCAGCGCTTTAGTCAATTAGTCTGTCCAGCTGTCTCACCTCCTCATCGGTACTCTCTGCTCAAACAGATCAGCCGCCAAAGCTTCAAGTTTCATGCTAACACGACCATCAATGACACTGCGCTCATCATCTCGTAGTCTCAACGGTGTCGTAAAGCTGCACTGCATTCTGGGACATTGAGTCCCACGTCTCCACTAATTTCTTACACTGGACTTTTCATTAATATGATGCTGAAAAATGGTGAAATTTGTTTTTGATTGTTTGAGATAGTTAATTGTTTTCTCCAGGCTGTATCCTGTCCTACAACAAGACCTCTAATATCTTAAGAAAATATATTTAACCATCTCTACCCTTTTTGTCCCAAGGGGGTGCAAACTTTTGCACTCAACTGTAGAGAGTGGGTATTATGTGCTAGTTGTTAGGAGAAGACAATAATTAACAGTGTGTGTGTTGCTCGAGTTTTATTTTCTAATATAAGCATAAACACCATGTACTGTATATACAAGTGTAATGAGACATGGGTTTTTTCAGTATGTGTGTGTGTGTGTGTGTGTGTGTGTGAGAGAGAGAGAGAGAGAGAGAGAGAGAGAGAGAGAGAGAGAAAGTGACCTGGCAAACGGCGTCCATCAGTTTACTCTGGAAAGGAGAGGGAAGAGACGCATCCCACACTCTCAACCTCCTAACAGAGAAAGAGAGAGAAAGACAGAGAGAGAGAAAAAAAAACAAAGAGAATGAGCGAGAGACATACAGCAAGAGACAAAGACAGATTGATACAGACAGAACATGAGAGACAGAGATAGAAAGCAACAGAGAGAGAGAGACTGACACATAAATCAAGAGAGACGGACACTGATAGAGACAGGTACAGATAGATAGACAGTGAGGCAGAAAATGAGACCGAGAGAGACAAAGTGAGAGACAGACAGAGAGAGAGAGAGAGAGAGAGAGAAAGGAGAGAGACAGAAAGTGAGAGACAGACAGAGAGAGCGAGTGAAGAGAGAAACAGAAAGTGAGTGACAGACAAAGAGAGCGAGTGAAGAGAGAAACAGAAAGTGAGAGACAGAGAGAGAGAGCGAGTGAAGAGAGAGACAGAAAGTGAGACAGAGAGAGCGGGTGAAGAGAGAAACAGAAAGTGAGAGAAGAGCGAGAGTGAAGAGAGAGATAGAAAGTGAGACAGAAAGTGAGAGAAGAGAGAGAGTGAAGAAAGAGACAGAAAGTGAGAGAACAGAGAGAGTGAAGAGAGACAGAAAGTGAGAGAAGAAAGAAAGTGAAGAGAGAGACAGAAAGTGAGAGACAGACAGAGAGAGAGAGTGAAGAGAGACAGAACATGAGAGATAGACAGAGAGAGAGTGAAGAGAGAGACAGAAAGTGAGAGACAGACAGAGAGAGAGAGAGTGAAGAGAGAGACAGAAAATGTATGTGTACAGTAAAATTATTTGAATTAGCAGTATATTAACATACTTGTTCTATTATGTGATACACACAGTTTATATATGATGTGACGTGTGTGTGTGTGTGTGTGTGTGTGTGTGTGTGTGTGTGCACGTCACCTGTGAAAGGCCAGCAAAATGAAGTACATAAGTATGAGGGCCACAGACACACTCGCTGACAAGAGGAAATACACCCATGCTGATGCTGGAGCTACACAAACACACACACACACACACACACACGTCACATCATATATAAACTGTGTGTATATACATATATAGAATATACTGTATGTATATACATTGTGTGTGTAGTCTCACCTGGCCGTGTGGTCCAGTAAACTGGTTTGGTCCAGTTTGAAGGATAGCCGGCGTACCGTGACCCTCGACCCCTCCTCGGGCTCACGCTACAGCGCACCTGAGCTAGGTAACGGGTGGAAGAACGCAGAGAACCTTCCGCCATGACACACACACTCACACCCGGCGGGAGACTGAGCGTCTCTGCTAACTCCTGTGGAGAGAAACTGTGAATGGAAATGAAACTGGAAATATGCTACGTTGAAATGGAGTTGTGCTCAGTGTTTACAAAAAATTTCTCAGTATGGTTAGCATCTGATGCTAAATCAATGTAATTACAGTGTAATTCTAATTGTATGGAACCTTTCCTTAGTAATTTACCATCATATCTGAGGTAAATGTTGATATTTCTGATAGTTTTGTCTTGTTTCTACTGTCACTATGCCTGCTCCGTGCTAGCTAGCGTCGCTTATCATCTGTCCTTCAGAGCTGCCTAGCAACAGCGTTCAGTTAGCAGCCCATGCTAAAAGTCTACTAGTAAATTACATCACATCTGAGGGAAATGTTGATATTCCCGATAATTTTATGTTTCGACTGTTACCGTTCCTATACATCATCCATATCTCATTTAACCGCTCAGTGCTAGCTAGCTATGCTCATCTGTCGTTAAGACTTGCCTAGCAACAGTGTTCAGTTAGCAGCTGATGCTATATGTAATTACAATATAATTTTAGTCGAAGGGAGACTTTTCTTAATAATTTATCATCACATCTGAGGTAAATGTTAAATACTTGATCATTGTTTCTTGTTTCTTCTGTCACTATGCCTTTAAATTGGCCATATAAATCATTCCACAGCTCCACACTAGCTAGCTTCGCTCATCAGCTATCCTTTAGACTTGCCTATCAACAGTATTCAGTTAGCATTCGATGCTAATTGTAATTAAAGCTTAATTTTTAGTAGTAAGGGGTCTTTTTCTTAGTAAAAGCCATCACATCTGAGGAAAATGTTGATATTCCTGATAGTTTTGACTTGATTCTACTGTTACTGTGCCTTTACATTGTCCATATAAATCATTTAACAGCTCCACGCTAGCTAGCTACGCTCATTGTCTAATCCTTAGATTAGCCTAGCAACAATATTCAGTTAGCAGCCGATCCTAAGTGTAATTTTAGTAGCAGGGAGTCTTTTCTTAGTAAATTACCATCACATCTGTGGGGAATGTAATTATTCCTGATAGTTTCGTTTTTGTTTTTCCTGTCACAAAGCTAGCACTAGCTAGCTAACTCATTAATCTCTGTCATGGGATTATCCATATTTCCCAGTTTCCTAGCAACAGTATTATCCCAACTTTGAAATCTATCCCAACTATCCCAAAGTTGAAAGCACAAGGTATTCTCCCAGGCATTCATTCCTGTTTTGCTGCCAAATTGTGTTTGATATGATTGTTTCCCCTCTTTTCTTTCTTTTTTCTTACTTTTTTATATTAAATTTAAATTTTTCTTCTCCTTTTTCACTCTTCCATCATATTTATATACATCCAGGCAATAAAAGGAAGAATCTAAATTTCTTTTAGGAAGTGAAGAATTTATCAGAACACACACACACACACACACACACACTCACAGGTGAGTTGATGCTCCAGTATCTGAGCTCAGAGTTTATTGGGACTGTTCGATATTTAGGGAGAGTCCAGTTCAGGACCCAGTCGTCTCCGATCAACTCAACACGCATGTCCGCTGGAGCTGCAGGCTCAACTGTAGAACACACACACACACACACACACACACACACACACACACACACACACACAAATGTGAGGGACTTGAACTGGAAACTCCTTATCAATGGATTCCCCACTAACATTTTATAAATTTTATATCAGTACACTTGCAAAACGGGAAGATGTTTTAGAAGAATGGTGTTCACCACAGACTTGTAGGATCTATACCAACGCAGACAGAAGCTGTTCTGGCGATTCATGCAACACATCACTAACACACTTTTTGTTGTTTTTTTTCCTTTAATGTGTCTGAAAGGTACGTACTGTGTTTGTGCGCCTGGAAGACTTTGGTCCTTGATTCTGGATGGAGAACCAACAGCAGCGTTTCAGCTTCAGGTACAGAGAATGAACAGAAGAACCTCACAATAGCATCATCATCATCGTCATTGCCATCTAATCCTGCGCAACACAATTCATACCTGAGGCAGACAGAGAAATGGGTTAAGCTTCCTACAGTAAAACAACACTTACACACACACACAAACACACACACACACACACTCACGTTGCGTTAAGCTGTGTGCGATAGGACAGGTCATAGACGACGTACTGTGCCAGTTCTCTCATCATCTGCCACTTGCACTTCACCTCACGCTCTCCATCATACACACACTGCAGGTTAAAAGGGCCATGGGTGGAACCTAACACACACACACACACACACACACACGCACAGTTGGCTGTGAGAGCGTGCATGTCTCTCCCACATAGAAAGCACAGCCAGTTTTTTGCTCCCTTGGCCATGGATGGCTGTGGCATCGTCAGGATTTGAACTCATGATCTCCCACTAAGTCGAACACGTTTCTGTTGCATCACTCAGTGGCCTACTTGCTGGAGTCTTTTTTTAGATCTTGTGAAAAAGAATAATTGAAAATGAGGAATGGAATGATCACATGGCTGAGGTTAAATGACAGAAAGAAATAGCAATGACCATGCAAATGCACAGGAAGTCACAAACTTGCTGGTGATAATAGTTTTAGTTTTAGCATCAATAAAAAATACACGTACCCGTAGAACTTATGTTATTCAGTCCATTGTCTATTTGTCTCTTCTGCATCATGGTCAGACTCCTCCTGTCGTCCTCCCTCAGTTCAACAGACTGAAAAAAAAAAATCACACAGAACAAATATGCTGTAATCGTAAGTTTCAATTCAATAAGAGGTCAGCTTTGGTAAATATGTGAAATATATAAAATACAAATAAGTACATGAACACACGGCAAAAACATATTATAAAACATCATGTTAGAACAGCTTGCAGAAGACTGTCGTGTCTATTTCGGCACCTGTTGAAACCTTGAACTCCATTTCCCATGATTCCTAGTAAGACAACAAACTACAAGCTGCATCACATGACCAGTCACAAGCAACCTATTCCCTTTCACAAACACACCTGTTCTCAAGCAAGACTCTGTCTTTAAATAATCCAGATATTCACTGGTTTCTTGCGAAGTCTTGCCAATGCGTTCTAACTAAAAAAATATATACAGTCCATAAATATTGGGACATCGACACAATTCCAACATTTTTGGCTCTATACACCACCACAATGGATTTCAAATGAAACGAACAAGATGTGCTTTAACTGCAGACTGTC
>CM074998.1:16059581-16075671 GCA_037576825.1 Pangasius krempfi
TTAACAATACAAAATACCGGAAGACAAATGGAAATTTTATAGCCTCAGACTGAATTAAAAGATAAAGAATAAAAGTGTGTTTTAAAGAGGATTTGAACATAGCAATAGAAGAAGATGATCTTATATGAAAGGGGAGACTATTCCAGAGCCTGGGAACAGCCACCGAGAAAGCCCGCTCACCTTTGGCTTTGGAACGTGAACGTGGGACTGAAAGGAGTAATTGACTTGATGATCGAAGAGATCTTGAGGCAGTATATGAAGTAAGGAGATCACATATGTACTGTGGAGCTAAAAGCAAATAATAACATTTTAAGCTCAATGCGGAAATTGACTGGCAGCCAGTGAAGAGAGGCGAGCACAGGAGTAATGCGCTCACGCTTCCTGGTGCCAGTCAAAAGTCTGGCAGCTGCATTTTGCACCATTCGCAGAAGATCTAGAGCGGCCTTAGGCAACCCCAAATAAAGGCAATTACAATAGTCCAACCTTGATGTTATAAATGTGTGAGTAACAGTTTCCAGATCCTGAGATAGTTCCTTGGACTTCATGGTTTTTTGGTCTGACATGCAATGGAATCATTTCCAATCAATTGAACTTGCCACAGGTGGACTCCAGACAAGCTCCAGCACCATCTCGAGATAATCAAAGCACCTGAGCTCACCCTGAGCTTTGCAGGGCCTTAGCCAAAGGATAAAATTCTTTTTTTTTCCTTCTAAATTCTACATAATACATTCCATACTTACATTTTGGTCCATGATTTAAGTTCTGTGCTTTATTAATCCTCCGCCTAGGTTGGGAAACGATCCTCACTAAGAAGCCATCACACAGGAGTGGTTTCTGCTTTACCTACTGTGTTAATGCTAATTTCAGCTGGTATGGGTACAGGGTTGTAAGTATTATGTCAGGACCAAGCTAACAGTAATACACCTTATCGAATATTTTTATTATTATTATTTTTTGGATGAAATCTGCTGATTTCGTCCAAAAAACACTAATGAGTAGGAAAATTATAATCAGGCTAATACAAGAATTATTACAGTGTAATACGATACACAAACACCAACATGAACAAATCAAGCATTTTATTCTTTTTATTTTATTCTATTTATCATATATAGAATTATTAATATATAAAATTAACACAGTGTGAAAGCTTGTAAAATGTAGAACTGCAATTACAAAATCACAAGTTTACATATTAGTATAACAATTTATAGAATATTTTATCCACATAAGCTAAATTCATGAAACATATTGTGCAATTTTGCCACATCTAATATTACTGTGTTTGTGTGTGCGCGCTCATGAAATAATTTTCTTTATAAACTCTTCTGTGAAATACGGAACCAAACGTCTGAGTTCCAGTGCCCTTTTAGAGACAGCCCTGTCCGATTTGCCTCATTTTTTTAAGGCTGTTTCTGTTCTGTAGCGAAACTCGTCGGAGCATTTGGGAGGCCGGAGGGATCGAGTCAAGTGCAATGAGAAACAAATCAAGACGTTTAAAACGTGTAAATATGCTTAATACTTCAAATATCAAACAATTGTTACAGGTTTCGTGTAGTTATTTCATCTAAAAATGACATACTGTTGCTAGGCAACTGGAAATATGAACCCTGAGCTAGTCACGCTAGCTAGCAAGTGTGACGACGGCATTTTGAAAACAGCGTTGGAATTCGGCGTCTGCCAACACGTGCGGCATCACACAAACCTGAGGACATGACCTTCATTCATAGGCGATGTGAACACGCACGCACACACACACACACACACACACACACATTTCAGTACTCAGTGTTGTACACAGACAGATTGTTGGAATGCGTGACACAAAGTTCCCATGGATACTGGTTGACGGGTCTCTTGACCTTTGACCCATGGCGTTTGCTCTCTTGCACCATGAGGGCCACGTCCTCGTCGTCCAGGATGCGCACCAGATCTCCTTCAGGGTCACGGTAGTTTAGTGCAATGTCCTTGACCTGAAACACCTCCCTGTGAGAGAGAGAGAGAGAGAGAGAGAGAGACACACACACAGAGAGAGTGTGAGAGAGAGAGAGAATAAGAGAACGAGAGAGACACAGAGAGAATGAGAGAGAGAGAGAGAGAATAGGAGGACAAGAGAGACACACAGAGAGAATGAGAGAGAGAGAGAGAGAGAATAGGAGAACGAGAGAGACACACAGAGAGAATGAGAGAGAGAGAGAGAGAGAATAGGAGAACGAGAGAGACACAGAGAGAATGAGAGAGAGAGAGAGAGACATATACAGAGAGAGAGAAGAATAAGAGAATGAGAGACACAGAGAGAATGAAAGAGAGAGATACAGAGAGAATAAGAGAGATAAAGACAGAAACAGAGAAAGACAGATAGAATGAGAGAAACAGATATACAGAGAGAGAGAGAGACAGACAGACAGAAACACAGAGAAAGAGACAGAGAGAGGTGTAGAGAGAATCACAGGGACAGAGAGAGAAACAGAAAGGGACAGACAGATACAAGACAGAGAAAGAGAGAGAAAAAACAGAAAGAGAGAAACAGAGAAGGTAATCAAAGTAATGACTATTATTCTTCTATTTAAAGCTGCAATATTTCTTACTTGTACGGATAACCAGGAGGATATTTAGAACATGATCAAAGTCTAGACAAATGGAATCAAATAATCTTACCTAATGCACCTGTGACGTTATTAATTAAAGACTTTCCCACCTCCAGCAGGCAGAAAGAAGTTTTAAGGAACATTTGTGAACAATAAAATCTTCATGTCTTACTGACAAAGCAAAATGCAAGCAACAGCAGGTTGCAGGAAGTGATGTCATTATGGACGTAAAACATTTTATTGTTAATTGACTATTAAATGGAAACGAGTTGCTGGTGTGCGCAAGTATTTGAAAAGCTTTTTATGTAATTTTGCATTAATAAAATGTGACTGGATTGGATGGAAACTTAGTGATGAATGAATGAATGAATGAATGAATGAATGAATGAAGCAGCTTTGAACTGTTGTGAAGTCCACTGCGGGGAGGGTTGTACAGGAGCATCTAAAATATATTTCTTCATGATAATAATAATGGAGTGGATTTTAAATAAATGTCATGGTAATGAAAACTGCCTTGATGTCCTGAATTTCTATTACAGTGGGAAGAAAATGAAAAAAAAAAAAAAAAAAAATCATACTGACATTCTTGGAAAGTACACTCACTGGTCAGACTGGTTTCCAAAAAATGTGTGTGTGTGTGTGTGTGTGTGTGTGTGATCTGTAAAATCACATAATCCAGGCGACTCCTAAATTCCCCTTTAGACTGAATTTCCTTTTCAGAGTTAATAATCTTCCTCTTAATGAGGAACGAGCGTTGCTGTTTCGTTCGCCGCACGGCACCATGGGAGAAATAATGACCACCGTAATGACGATGAGGAAATAAATGAGGACGTGAATAATGAGAATAATAAACGAACAAATGAACAATTTACAGCGAAATGAAGGGTGATGAAATGGAAAAACATATTAGAGGGGAAGACACATTACACTGTGTTTTGGATTGGCGGATTTTATTCAGACAGGAGTGTGAGTATGCGTGTGTGTGCGCGTGTGTGTGTGTGTGTGTGTGTGTGTGTGCGTTGTGATTTACCTCATGCGTGCAAGAAGGTCGAAGTATGATGGCTGGATGGAGAGGTCTTCTTCTACACACACATCCCTGCACACACACACACACGATACACACTAGTTTTCCTCTGATGAGTTCGGATAGCGATGAAACTTTAAATTTAAAAATGCAACTCAAGGATAAGATTAAAGGTGAAGAGATTTCGGAAACAGTCATGCAGTGTATTTGGAGTGTTTAAAGGGTCAGTGTGTATTTTTTTTCCTCATTTGAGGTTTACGTCTCTGACCTTTCATCGACACCTCCGGGGTGCATCAGGCAGCAATGCAGGCAGCTGTAAGAACCTGGACCGCCTTTTTTCTTGGAAGCCCCGATCTCTTCGTCCGAGTCGCTCTCAGGTAGAGGCTTAATGATCTTTACAAACGACTCCGGGAAAATGCCTATCCTGTCTTTAACCGTTCCCTGAACGAGAAAGAAAGAGAGAGAGCGAGAGAGAGCGCGAGAGAGAGAGAGAGAGAGAGACAACAAAAGGGATGTAGAGAGTCAGAAAGAGGGAGTGACAGACAGAGGGAGACAGTGAAAGAGAGAGAGAGAGACACAGCAAGAGAAAGAGAAACAATAAGAGAGATGTATAGAGAAAGAAAGAGAGCAAGAGACGTACAGAGAGAGAGACAAACACAGCGTATGAGAAAGAGAGAGAGAGAGAGAGAGACAGCAAGAGAGAAATAAAGAGAAAAAGAGACATAAAGATGTAGAGGGAGACAGAAGGAGAGAGCCACAGTGAAAGGA
Source organism: Pangasius krempfi (assembly GCA_037576825.1). Lineage (NCBI taxonomy): Eukaryota > Metazoa > Chordata > Actinopteri > Siluriformes > Pangasiidae > Pangasius > Pangasius krempfi. Next base: position 16,063,962 of record CM074998.1, read on the forward strand.
AATAAAATATGATATATGACATAATGATGACCTGTTTTGTGAAGGACACATTTAAATAATCACTTCATTCATATTGTGCGATAATTGCTAATGCTAAACTGGTAGCTAAAACAGTAACACTTCTCTAACAATATAATATACACACTGCATTAATACACTTGTGATGTTTGAGAATAGCAATCGCTCTCTCTCTCTCTCTCTCGCTCCCTCGCATTATGTCGCTCTTTCATTATGTAAGGCTAAAACTGTAAAACAGTCCATCCCTAACAGCCATGGAGACAGCAGATTTTACTGGACTTTTGGGAATGCGTTAAACCTGAGATGATAAGACTTTCATGATTTTCGCATATCACAATTAGTTCCTTTCAACACACTGTAAGTCATTTTCACAAAACTGCACAGTGTCATTTAAGGGGAATCAGTCATTTACTGCAAAGTGCTACTGACGCAAAACCAGTAGATATCTGAAATGGTTAATTTAATAGCTGTTATCAAAACCTGACATTAATTCCATGGGGTTCCAAATTTCCGAAAGTGTAGATGAGCTCTTTTTTGGGTGTTCAGTTATCACAATGTGGTGTACACTTATCATCCTACTAATATCAGAGTGGCTGAAATTACAATCAAAATCATTAAGAAATTATAATTAAGGAGCCTCCACTCATCCCCTACAGACAGAAACATCAAAGACATGCTTGTCAGGAGGGAATTAAATGCTCAGCCTAAGAGTACCTAAGGTACTTCGGCGGGTCCACTTACAAATTTATTAATACAGGCCCTAAAGGATGTTTTTGCTTCGTGCATCACTGCAGGAGATGTTTACTGTCTTTCCTGCAAGAGATCAGCTAATCAGCTGCAAATCAGAGGAGAGGAGACTTGTCGATTGTTTTGTTGAGCTCCTTTGTACAGCCAGAATGACAGATTTCTCCTTTTCATGCCTTGTTGGTAAGAGGGACAGGAAGTCCAGAGCAACTCATATAACCACTCTTTACAACCATGGTGAGCAGAAAAGCATCCCAGAATTTGCAGCATTTCAAACCTTAAGGTGGATGCACTAAAACAGCAGGAGACCACATCAGGTTCTACTCCTTGTCAGCCAAGAACAGGAATCTGATGCTACAGAGGACACATGGCTCACCTAAAGTGGACTGTTGAGGATTGGAAAAACATCACCTGGTCTGACAAATTGCAATTTCTGCACATGGCAGTGTCAAAATTTGGCGGCAACCACATGAATCCATGGACCCAACCTGCCTTGTGTCAGTTCAGGCTGGTGGTGGTGGTGTGATGGTGTGGGGAATGCTAGCAGTTCAGGCTGGTGGTGGGGGTGTAATGGTGTGGGGAATGCTAGCAGTTCAGGCTGGTGGTGGTGGTGTAATGGTGTGGGGAATGTTAGCAGTTCAGGCTGGTGGTGTAATGAATAATAGGGTGGGGAATGCTAGCAGTTCAGGCTGGTGGTGGTGCTGTAATGGTGTGGGGAATGTTAGCAGTTCAGGCTGGTGGTGGTGCTGTAATGATGTGGGGAATGTTAGCAGTTCAGGCTGGTGGTGGTGCTGTAATGGTGTGGGGAATATTCTTGGCCCCCTTAATACCAAAAAGAGCACAGTTTAAATGCCTGAGCATATACATCCCTTTATGGCCACAATTTTCCGATCGGTTATAACGGTTACTTCCAGCGTGATAATGCACCATGTCACAAAGTTGACTCAAACTGGTTCTATGAACATGACAGTGAGTTCAGTGTACTTCACTGGCCTCAAAAGTCAACAGATTTGAATCCAATAGAGCACCTTTGGGATGTGGTAGAAAGGGAGATTCACAGCATGAATGTGCGTCTGACAAATCTGCAGCAATTATGTGATGAAATCAAGTCAACATGGAACAGAATCACAAAGGAAAGCTTCCATGCCATGAAGAATTGATCTATATCGGACATTTCAGTACTGGGAATTTGGGAAGGGTTTTACAGGGAAGAGGTTTTAAGAGGGATCTGGTGAAACTGTCCAGTGGTATTAGGGGAGGTATTGGAACTCTGGTAACTGCAGATATGGAAGATATTAGATGTTAGTTTTTACAGCTTACAAGAAACTCAAGGGTAGGTTTTTGTGCAAGGCATTAGAAGAACTAGATTTATTTTTGACGACCTAAAGGATTTAGTGTATGTAAGGTATATGATTCAACATTGTTTGTACTTCCGAGTACCTTTTTTCTGGGGCCTTTAGTGATTTAGACACTCTGTTCCTAGGTGCAATTTGAATTTCAGTTCTGTCAGTATGAGCCTTTTCCATTTCCATCTCGAGTTGTATTTTGAACTCAGTGTTCCTGTAGCTGTGGCTTAAATAAATAAATAAATAAATATATTTAAATTGCACAAGTAGCTTTAAAATGGAACTGTGTGTGGTGGATATGCCCACTACACACTCCCACACCAAACACCTGCGCACTCATCCTCTCCGCTCCCTCGCTTTCTCTCTCGGTCCCTCCGCTGCGTGTCCGTGACTCTCTCTGTTGTCTAGCTTCTCCATCACTTTTCCTTTTTGCACTCTCCCTCTATCTCACTCTCTCCATCATCTATCTCTCCTTCCATCAGAGGCTCATATAGTTTTCCCTCTTGTGCTCACGGACCCAATCTCTCACTCTCTCTCCCACCCTCCAGAACAAACTCTCCTCCCCTCCCTCTCTCTCCATCCTTCGCTCTCTCTCTCTCTCCATCCCTCACTCTCTCTTTCTTCGTCCCTCGTTCTCTCTCTCCTTCAGCTCACCTCTAGCCAGTCGGCATTGACTCTGCGCAGGAGAAAGATCACGTCTCCAGTCTTCAGGCTCAGCTCCAGGCGCCCGTTCCCGTTGAAGTCAAACAAGGCCTGAACACACACACAAACACACACACATTATATATACACAAGCACCAAGCGAACAGCATTGTGAGGACACACGAGGTAGGATGGCAATCTTGTTCCAACTTTCTGAGTGACTGAGCGAGTGAGTGTGTGAATGTGTGAGCGAGTGAATGCGTGAATGAACGAGTGAGTGAATTAGAGAGAAAGAGGTGTGAACAAGTGAGAATAAATGAAAAAAGAAAAAAGAGTAAAACAGTAGATGTGTTTAACTTGTGCCAAGTCTACTACGTGCAACTTCCAGCAAACAGTTGTTTGTTGTGTTTGTGTGATGCATGCATACAGAGAAAAGAAAAGAAAGAGAGACTACTGCAAGACACTACAGAGCTTCTTCTGATGGTTGTGTGTGTGTGTGTGTGTGTACATATGTATGTATGTGTGTATAGAGAGAGCGAAACAGAGAGAGACTACTGCAAGAGTGTAAAGAGCTTCTTCTGATGTTTTTTTGTGTGTGTGTGTGTGTGTGTGGGTGTGTTCGCTTTTAATGTGCATCAAGACACTCAACATGGGTAAAGCAATGCCCACACACACACTTCTTTACTCTCACACACACACACACACACACACACACACAAAAGCTCATGCTACTTTTGAGCTTTGCTGTTCTTGCTGTTCTCTTCAGCTCTCTCACTATACAGTCTTTTTACACTTTTATTTTCTCTCTCTCTCTCTCACACACACACACACACAGACACACAATTAGAATCAAGATAAAAAAATGAAAGATGACAAGTGTGTGTGTGAGAGAGAGAGAGAGAGAGAGAGAGGGAGAATAAAAATGTATCATAAAAAGACTGTATAGTGAGAGAGCTGTAAGCACAGCAAAGCTGAAAAGCAGCATGAGTGTGTGTGTGTGTGTGTGTGTGTGTGTGTGTGTGTGTGTGTGTGAGTAAAGAAGCTTTGTTGCTTTGTTTGCTGGAGTGGGAGTGAGTAGGTGAGACACTGTTACATGCTATCAGCTAATTATGTATTGGCAATTAAACTCCTTTGTGCATGTGTGTGTGTGTGTGTGTGTGTGTGTGTGTGTGTGTGTGTGTGTGTGTGTGTGTGGATCCTTGTGGGCAGTGCTTATATGGAGACACAGAGACAGTGTTAAAAGCTCGTGCTCTGTTCATTAGAGCGAAGGCGCGCAACACACACCTCCGTATTACCGGACTGTGTTACACAACTCTGCAACACACAGTTTGATGTTACACAACTTAAAGTTACACAACTCTGCAACACACAAGGCAGTGTTACACAACTCTGCAATACACAGTTCAGTGTTGTACAACTCCTCAGTGCACAACTCCACAGTTCATTACTGTGAATACGGGCACTGGAAGTGCACCATTTTGAAGCCTTGTCACCCAGTGGAGCCATGATTTCCCACAATGCACCGCAAAAGCTGGGGTCCAGTCTAGTGGCGTGGAACTGGAAATTGAAAAAAGAAATAGAAGAAACACGTTCAAGTGTTTAAATGATGTTATGCCGCAACACTATTGAATTCTGCATTCTGATTGGTCGGAATTCATTTTCTAGAACAGCAGCTCTGACAGTAGCGCAGCTGCAAATCACAGGTTTATATAATGCGCTCGTTCTAATTGCTAACCGCTATGCTGGACACTCCACCTAAACTAAACGGACCTAAAATGTCTGTTTATTTAAGAAAGGAAAATGTGTGTAATCTTTGGTGTGGTGAAGTTTTCGTTAGTGACAACGAGAGATTCTTATGCAATAAAAGCAAAAATGTACTTAAGTCGCAACTGTACAGAGGCGAATTTCTGAAGTGGAACAAAATCCGCTCTTCTCCACAGCAACCTTACTAACGAACGTAGCTGGCTAATGCACTTCAATTAAACTTTAGCTAACGTTATAAAGAACATGTCTAGTAGCTTTAGTGGATGAACGAGTACATTCACAGCCGCTTCATAAAGAAATATATATACGGAAACTGAGCTGAATTAAATGTTCTTACTGATTCTTAAATGGTGCCGATGCGAACCTAGCTGTATATATTGGTGCTAGTTTTCCTGGTAAACAGGAAGTTCACTGTTGCTCTTTTCCTATCAACAGAACTTTCGTAATCCAACTGAATCAATGGTTGCTACAAACGTTGCACAAATGTTGCGTCAAGTGTAACTTCTAGCTAACATTACGCCAAACACGGTATCGACAGCAGCTTCTGGAGCCGCTTACCAAAAATAAAATTATCTTTTAGATTTGTAGTTCAGTGTGAAAGTTTGATGTCAATTCCTTTCACTCAACAGCCACGCCTTTAGCCGCAGTGCTTATTTAAGTTTGTGAAGATGAAGTAATTTAAGTCGCATTGATCGAGATCAGCATATAAGAGCCCGGGGGGGTCGTGGTGGTATTGATTCTGCTCCGTGGAGAGCAGGATGACGTGCATCAGTATTCATAACCACACCTACTGAGGCCAAACCATTAGGAGAATGACAGTGAGTGATGTTCAGTGGTTTGTTAAGCACTTAGCCACACACACACACACACACACTTGTATATGCTTTTTGAATAATCCCTAAAACCAGTTATACAATATGCTACCTACAGAGTGAAGTTTGGCAAAGCTAAAAAGAAATTTTTTTTCTTTTAAATAAAACATTATTCAAGCAGGTTCTCTCAGGAAATAATAACAGGCTGCTAAGCTACAGGAAGTCAGGGTTACATGCTTGGCCCAGAAAACTAAAATTCAAAAGGCTGAGCTGAGAGGAAATAATAACCTTCCCTGAGTAAAAATGATTAAATGAATCACCTGATTCAGATTCAAGATCTCTAGTGATTAATAGTATGAGGTTTCTAGTGCGAAGCCTTGCTGTGGTGTTAGCATCATGAGGTATTAGCATCGCAGTACTAGCTACACATACAGTAATGTTAATGTTACTACGTGAACTGAACGTTATACACAAACAGCTCAGTCGTGTTAGTGTTATAAAGCATTAACCTTGCCTTTTTATTCATAATTCTAATTTGTACAATTTTTATTTTAATTATGTCTTTTTCGACCTCTGTGCTATCGAGCTACAAAGTGGGAACAATATGGACGCCTGAAAACATGTTCGTCTTTAGTTAGCTAACACTAGCATATACAATATAACTGGTTTTAAAATAAAGAAGTGCTACTGTGTTGACATGTTTTTGGGGTTGAGGACACTTTTCCGACGTTTTCATGTTTCCGTGTCGGAGGTCTGGAATTCAGGACAGTCAGCATGAGAGCGGTGGTTGGAAACATCGCTGACTTTTCATAAACATGCCACTACGCCCTCGAGTCATAGGACCCATGTGTCCTGTTCATTTGTCTCGCTCTCATGCCTTTCGACGCATTTAGGGCCAGATTGTTCCAGGCTAGAGAGAGCACACCTAACTTTAGACTCTTTCGCAAAAAAAAAAAAAAGAAAAAAAAAAAGCTTCCAATTACACCGTCGCCGACCTGCTAAACGAGCTCATTAACACGTGGACGAGCCAGTGGGGAAGAAGGAGATGGGCTCCTCCGGTTAAATGAACTGACACACTTCGCTTTCAGGCGTTCCCGAGAGGACACGGGCTGATATGAAGAGATGAATCATGGCCCTGGGGCGCTGACATGACACTTTAAAGCAGATCCCGATAGAGCGGAGGTTATTAATGTGCAATTATGAACGTTACAAGTCATTTTGTGACATTTGTGTCAAGTAACTGTTGAATAGGCTCGTGTAGAGTTCAGCGTCGCTGATTGGGTGGCTCCGATTCTTAGTGACGCCGAGGTTTAATAGCAAAGCAGGTGTAAAACCTATGATCACATACCCAGTAGGCGAATCTCTTTATCACAGCTGATGGGAACAGAGCCTCAGTATCACAGTCAAACAACCGCACTTACACAACCTGACACGACCCTAACCCAACATCTCTTCCGAGTCTGATATCGTTGTGGCTCAAGGACCCCAAAACATCCCGAAACAGCTCATTGAGATTCAGACTGCTCTGTGCAACCATTTCACGCTGCTTCAGCCCTCGGAGACAGAGAGAGAGAGAGAGAGAGAGAGAGAGAAGAGAGAGAGAAGAGATGGACAAGAATTGAAAAAGTGATTGACTTCTTCTTCTGCTGCCCTTCACGCTAACTCTCGACTACACCGATGGAATTTTTACGTTTAAAAAAAAATTCTCAGTGGTTAAAATTCTGAGCTCGTGATCAGAAGTGTTGTGAGTTCAAATCCCAGGGCTGTTGGCCCCTTGAGCAAAACCATCAGCACTCAACTGCTCTGATTTCACTGTGTTTTATTGTAAACTGCTTGTGTAATTAGCACTAGAGTCACGCCGTGCTCCAATATTGGTTTTAGTATTACTTAGTATTAGTATTAGTTTTAACCATTGCTCATTATCGCTTCGTATCTCACTGTGTGCGCGACGTTCGTCTTCTCACAGGTGCTCACTGGCACCTCACATAAAGACACAGCTAACCTTCTTAAATAGACTTAACTCTGAGAAACAAAGCTAGCTAGCTAAATGTTACCATGCAAAGACTTCTGGCTAAGCACAAATGAGAGTTTTTATTAAATGAAAAAGTCATAAATGGATTGACAGGATTACGATGTGTCCATGATAACAATGAATTGTGTGTGATATGCGAGGAATAAAACACCGTGTCGTGCTGCTATAGAAAAATAATCAACGACGGGCTGGTGTGATGAAGCGGAGTTAGCACTGTTAGCACACTGGAGTTGATTATTTTCCAATAACAGCATGTCCTGCAGTGTTCTATTCCTTTTATAACAAGGCAATTTAACTTTTTTTTTATTTATTAAAAAAAAAAAAAAAGAGATCATACTATCTCATTTTAGTTGCGGAACATCTGTGAGTGAGCTGTTACTATAGAAACGATAACATATTAGAACACTTTTTCTTCCCATAAGCATCACAGTGATCGTAAGTAAACGTTTGAGACGTTATAATTTAAGCGTTTCTATAAAACATTATGGATGTTAGCCACAGATGGGAAAATCTCCAAAACTAGGTGAGAACACGTCCACCTCCCCCTAACACACTCTCTGTCTTATACGTGTGCTTAAAGTTCCAGGATATAAAATACGCAAGCTTAATAGGATCAGCTTCCATTAAGGAGTGTCTAATATCTCTATAATTCTTCTTTCTGGAAGAGCTTTTATCTGTGCGACTGCGGCACATCCAGCAGAGGAGTCGCATGAAATCGCATTTCGGCCTTGCTCTCAGGGCTAATGTGATGGGCCTGTTTTCTTATTCAGCTCAAATGAAGCACAGAAGTGTGACACCTGCACACACACACACACACACACACACACACACACACGTCCAGCAAAATTAGCTGATTGCTGCAATTTTTTTTCCATATGTTGAATTCTGGTTTTTTTTCTTTCATTTTTTCAATATGTTGAATTGTGGATTCTGATTGGTCAGGAGGTGTTGATTAATTCTCTACAACAGCAGCTCTGACAGTAGTGCACGTTTAAATGAATGCGCTCCCTCTAATACGTTATCGTTTCTATAGTGACAGCTCATTTGTATGACTTGTACGGTGGACACTCCGCATAAACCGATTAATAGTTTTTACGTTTTGTGGTTTCTAGGTAACATGACCAGCTTTTTTTTGTCTTGTTAACTTCAGGAGAGAGGGAAAAAAAAGCCTGTTAGGCTGCTATAACGTAAGTGAGAACAGAAACTAATTTGTTTCGTGGACGTTCCACAACATTAAATGCAACTATAAAAGGATCTGTAATAAATTCAAAACCATAACCATTGAAGAACCGCTGTGGAGTAAGCGGAATAAAACACTTTGGGATGTGCTCTTACAGGAAAATAATCAACTGTCATTGATTAATTTTCTCTGTTTATTGCCATGGACCATGCAGTGGGTGGTTGCGCATGCAAATGCACTCCATTAATCACTCTAATTAATATTTAGTCAGTGTGGTATGAAAGCCAGTTTTGCGTCTTCCTGTCAGAAATCGATGCTGATTTTCGGCTGTACTTTGCATGTGGTTCTGAGCAACTGCCGCAGAGGCCACGACACGCTGTAAAGAACCCGGGGCTGGAAAGTGAAGGGCAGCAGAAACCTCGGTTTGGGGCTCTGACTCTTTTCAGTATTAATGCAGCTTGGCAGGTGATATGTTTGCTAAAAGGTTTCTCCGGTCATTGAACATAAATTAATATAATGTCTCAGTAATAGTCAATCTTGTCTTAGCAGCAGCTACTGCAGCCATGTTTGCAACAAAATCTTTTTTTTTTTGTTTAATAGCGCACAAAATGGCAAAGTCGATCGTTACTATCAGTGTGGATAAGTAAGAGATGGACAGATCATTACAGTTTTTCCTGCACAGTATTTTGTGCTTTGAGAAGGAAAAGCACAAAACAGCAGTGACGCCCCTTCATCTCCATTCCAGGTGCTGAAGTCGCTGAAGGCAAATGTTGTACAAAAATGTTCTACATTTATGCCCATCCACATTGATATTTTTGAAAAGGTAGTTTTTACCACTTACCAAAAAAAAAATTCCCATCCACACAAACTGTTTTAAAAAAAATATCTCCCTCTACATGAACAGCTTTTTTGAAAATATCTGTCTATATGAGCAGCTTTTCTTAAATATTTCTGTTCACATGAGCAGTGTTTTCGAAAAATATCTCCTTCCAATGAAGAGCGTTTTTGGAGTTTTATAATTTCTCCATATCTGAGGTAGTTTTTGTTTTCAATGACTGAAGCTTTTGTTTTCAGTGATTGAAAACGCAGTTTCATGTGGACGGATGGCAAAAAACCTGAGATTTTCAAAAATGTCCGTATATGTGAGGACAAGGCCCAAAATTATGTTCATGTTTTTTTTTCAGTCATTTAGGATAAATGACTCTGTCTCTAGGAAAAGTCAGAATAAATGCATACTGTATTTTCACATATTTTAAATTCTGCACCAATTCTCTACCTTAATACAAAACAATCCCCACGAGTTCTGCGTCATAAATGTGATATTACATGTAAGTACCACTTCTGGAGCCGCTCTTTGTCTGTGTCTAAATCTTAAATGCTGCTCTGTTAGGCATTTAGTGCACTAGGTTCTATAATGTGATTATGTAATACCTAAGAGAGCATATCAAGTAAACATCTGGGATTTGGCCTAACTGTAAACGATTAAATAAAAAAGCCTGTATGAAGGCAGGCTGAAGATGAGCAGCTCAGAGTTGTGCATGTCCACAGGAGATGGATAGCTAGCTGCATGTCACGGAGCGTGAACAAAGGCTAAACGAGCGTATTTGTATTCCAGGAAGATAAATAATTTTTTTGACAGCTCCTTTATTGTGTACTCAAATACACACTTAGACGTCCACGCCCGCCTACAACTGCAGCTGACGCCTGTGTTTGTGTGTGTGATGTATATTAGGTATGAAGTTTGTCAAGGTCAGTGGGTAGGAATTAGTGTGAGTTCTAAAACATGCCCAGACAGAATAGAGTGAGAGAAAGAGATAGCGATTGTGGTTTGTGTGTGATACTGAAAGGAAGAAAAAAAAAAAAAAAGAAAAGAGGGAGAGATAGAGATGTATAAAGAAATTAGAAGTAGAAAATAGAGCAGGGCAGGAACTAATGATAGGGTGACCTCATGACCCAGAAAGCAGGAGGGAGGGAAAAAAATGTGACACTCCTTTGCTGAAGAAGGAAAAGAGAGAAAGAGGGCGATTAGAGTTACACCATCTGCCTTGTAGCACAACACAACATCCTATCACAACTGTTTTATCAGGATTTACAACGGCTGCACACACACACACACACACACACACACAGTCAAAAGAACATACAAGATGATTTAACTCATATATGGCTCACACACACACGTGTGTGTGTGTGTGTGTGTGTGTGTGTGTGTGGGAGTAGCGCAGGACTGTTTGTCTTAACCTTCGATCACATTCTGAGGCTATAAATCCCACGCTGTATGTGTGTGTGTTTGTGTGGGAGCTCCATTGCACAACAATTGCATTTGCTACCACAAGGCGTAAGCTTGTGTTGTAACCATACAACCACATGCTTTCGAGAGTTTTGACACTTGTGTGTGCATGTACGTGTGTGTGCGTGTGTGTTTGTGTGTTTGTGTGTGTGTGTGTGGAGGATGAGTTTTGAGTACAGAAAGAGTTACCAGGGAAACAATTACAGTACCTCGGCTCTGGGGGAAGAGAGCAGGTCTGTCTTGGGCTGTTTCTCGGTTTTTCTGGAAAGTGAAACAGAGAAAGTGAGTGACTGAGTGAGGAGCAGAATGCAGCCTAAAATAACCGTCAAAAACAAAAATCCATATTAAGCAAATCATGGAAATAAAAATCCAGAACTCAGATGTGTGTGTACAGGCTGTAAGCTTCTCTTATTTAGTCAATTCCACTTGAAATGTTAAGTCTCTTTTTATTGTCTTTGGAGTGAAACACTAAATCTTGGGTCTATATGGCCATCTTTGGAGTGAAACACTAAATCTTTGGACTACATGGCCGTCTTTGGAGTGAAACACTAAATCTTGGGTCTATATGGCCGTCTTTAGAGTGATACACTAAATCTTGGGTCTACATGGCCGTCTTTGGAGTGAAACACTAAATCTTTGGACTACTTCTTTAGAGTGAAACACTAAATCTTGGGTCTATATGGCCATCTTTGGAGTGAAACACTAAATCTTTGGACTACTTCTTTAGAGTGAAACACTAAATCTTGGGTCTATATGGCTGTCTTTAGAGTGAAACCCTAAATCTTTGGACTACTTCTTTGGAGTCAAACACTAAATCTTGGGTCTATATGGCCGTCTTTGGAGTGAAACACTAAATCTTGGGTCTATATGGCCGTCTTTGGA
>CM074998.1:16075681-16088614 GCA_037576825.1 Pangasius krempfi
AAACACTAAATCTTGGGTCTATATGGCCGTCTTTGGAGTGAAACACTAAATCTTGGGTCTATATGGCCGTCTTTGGAGTGAAACACTAAATCTTTGGACTACATGGCCGTCTTTGGAGTGAAACACTAAATCTTGGGTCTACATGGCCGTCTTTGGAGTGAAACACTAAATCTTTGTTCTACATGGTCGTCTTTGGAGTGAAACACTAAATCTTTGGTCCATATGGCTGGTTTTAGTGTGATCCACAATATTTTTGTTCCATATGGCTAAATCACAGTCTAACAACCTTGTTTTTTGACCCACCTTTTAGTTTGAAAATTTCAGATCTAAAGCCTCCTTAAGTCTGGTATTTAGTTTATATAGTAGGGATGAATGGATACCGATACTGGTGTCAAGTATTGGTCCAATACCGTACTCATTTTCTTGTCAAAAATGCTCTTATACTAACATCCTATAGCCATGGATACTATATGACCAAAGCCTAGTTTTCATGCTCATAAACAGAAGACACGAAATGAGAGCAATTAATGATGGCAATCAAAACAGACTGCAAACTGTGCTCTGCGAAAATATCCTGAGGGGTAACTGCAGCATACAAGCTTCCTACAATGGAAGTAACATTTTTGATAAAACATCTTCACTGTGTGATAAAACATCTTTATTGTGCTCATTTTTAATGATCTATTCTGCTAGCGTATTTCTACAAGTGCTACACTCAATATTTCCTCCGTATGCCCATTTTTAGTGGGAAATTGTAAATTTTTTTTTGTTCAGCACGGCCTTCTGACTGTCAAAGGTTGTGTATCCCTATGGCTGCCTTTTTGTGTGAACAGTTTTCATGTGAAAAGCCAGACAGACAACTTTCAGACATATAAATGAACCATTGTTTCGATTTCTCAGTAGAACTGAAATCAGAGAGTGGTTGGCTTCCTGTTTCCTCCTGCAAAACCAAAATACCAAATTAATCAAATCCAGAACGTTGCTGAATATATTTTATTTTAATTCTAGTTAAACTGCACTTGACCTGTTATCTCAGCTGGCTTCAATTTTATCTGAAAAGGTTTTGTTTTGGAGCGACATAAACATGTTGAGCATTTTGCAAGAAAAAGGAGGAGAGTTTTGTCTAAAATGTGTCACGAATACATGTGATGGTGTTTGTGCGAAATAACGAAGATGACTGTTATGCTGAAATTCACTTAGGATCAGTAACAAATGCTTGAAAAACAGTGGATGTCATGTAAAGAGTTTTGGAATGTTTACTAATGAAAAGTTAACAAACAAAGGCAACACAGTGAGGAGAAAAATTAGTTTGCAGCCCTGCTTAGCCAGAAATAGAATGTTTTCTGGTTTAATTTTGCTAAGCAATGCTGTGTTTTTCTGTTGTGTACGAAGTTAAAAACATTCTAGTTTATATCAGTAGCAGATTAAACACAACCAAAGGGCTTTCAGTGCAGTCGCATCCCTGCACTGAGAATCGGACGTGCTGTAGTTTGATTTAGAGTGACTCTAGATGGAAATGCATTTTAATATGTATTTATGGTAACCGCCCAATCATAAACCATGTCTAACCGTGGCACGGTCACAACCCTATCCTAGTAGCTGGGATTCCAAACTGGTGTATGGAATTGATCTTACACTTTGCGTGTTGGGGGTCGAAGGCGCCGGAGCGCTTTGGGGACCTGAAGGCTGTCGTATTCGGTCTGATAGAAAAACATCCGGATCAAATCGTCCAGCAGAACCCAGACAGGCAAACACAGCAACTTCTGTGAGAGAGAGACAGAGAGAGATATCACTGAATTAAAAACCTGCAACTAAACACAGACGAGTAGAAGAGAGTGAGTGAGGATGTCACAGAAAGAAGAAGTACGCTTCAGAAAGAGGAATTGGGACTTTTTCTGTTTTTGCTAATTACAGTGCTGTTACCCAAATCTAAAAGCAAAGTCCAAGGCAGATACAGTGCTTTGCATAAATATTCACCCCTTGAACTGCTCCATCATTTTATGTTACAACCTGGAACTGAAATGAATTTAACTGGGATTAGACAGTATATGTCATAAATCTACACAAAATATTCTGTGACACTAAATATTCACCTGTGTTGCTGTGAAATCCCAAAATTAGTTCTAGTGCAACCAATTACCATCAGAAGTCACATAATTACTTGAATGGAGTTGACCTGTGTGCAGTTAAAGTGTCATGTGATCTCAGTATAAATACATCTGTTCTGGGAAGGCCCCAGACAAGGGGGCCAATACTTATGCAAGGCACTGTAGATGTAAAGAAAGCATTCAGGTTAATGATCAACATAAACCTCACCTTCATGTATGTGTTGAGCTCCGGGATCCTGTTTTCTGCTATTTCCTGTTTGTTGCCCACATACACTTTGCCTGCAGCCACACAGAAGGGAAAAACATATCAACTCTATAAAGCTCTAGAAATTAATTCCTGCATGAAGCAAAACAAAAACCTAATCAAATAATTTCTCAAGGCCTGCATAATATCTTGCTTCATAATTACACCCTTCGGCTCCAGGACTTTAAATGTCACAGGAAATTGCTTTATTGTTTATCTATTTGTTTAAAACCTGTTGGACCTAGCATGGTTCCTTGAGGCACGCCGTGTTAATCGGAGCGCTGCTGAGATTCCCGGCTGAGTGCTGATCAGCTCATCACTTTGAAGGACGTCTACTGTAGTGAAATCAAATTTAGCATCAGATTAACAGCTTTCCCTCTCTCCTGATACTCCGTTTCTCTCCCATTTGTTCGTTTTAATGGACTCTGCCGACAGGTTCCTAAAATCCTAATTATGTCTTGGGGCTCTATATTTAACACCGTAGGATGTGAAACAGAGAGAAAGACGGTTAGGACAAATATGAGGCTCATTATCTTGTTTCAACATTACTGCGCTCGGATCAAACGATCATCGCCGCTCTGCCAATTACGCCGCTAATGTTCCACCTTCTAATTATATTCCATATTGTAGCCCAGCTAGCACAAAGTGATCTATTGTCATATAGAGTGTTACAGTCAGTCTGTGGTGCTAACTTGTAAGGCAATTAGCTGGACTTGCAAAATTGCATTGCCAAACAAGTGCTACAGACGTTCATAAAACAGTCTTGCCTCACTAACAGAGAGAGAGTACGTGGTAGACGTTATGTGTTTTCATTCCTGTGGCATCGTATTGCTGTTACTGAAGGAGCAATGTTGGATTTGCCAAACATTTTCTAAAACTGGCTCTTTTTTATGCTCAACACCAAGAATGTACAGAAATGCCACATCCTGCTTCTTTGAAGTACTTTCAAACAAAGAGAAAGTGTAGGGATACATTGATACCAATGGTAAAATCTTGATATTTGTCCAATACTGTACTCGTATTCATATACCAACATCTGGTACCAGGTGATACTATGTGACCTAGACCTGGTGTACGCTGTCATGCTAATGAAGATGACACAAAATAACAGCAGTTAAAGATGGTGATCGAAGCAAAGCAGACTGCAAAGTGTGCTCTGAGAAAATATCAAGAGGTGGAACTATAGCATCTTTCTACAGCAATGTACTCCTTATGCTGGGTTTTATGTTTAATATGTTACGGTGTGTAAACAGTAGAACATGCAGCACAGTATCAGCAAGGGTGGTTATTAAAATGAGCACAATGAATTGCGTGCAAACAAAGGTATTCAAGAGCATTGACGCGAGAATGCAGAGAAACTATCACGTGTGAGCAGTTCAGTTCTGAGCAATGAGACACACAAAGCTAAACAAAATGTTCCATGAGGCTTAATACTAAGTAGATTATTAATTTCTGTATCAATATCTATACTGACAAGAACCATAAAACATGGAATCATACTCAGTCTGAAAAAAAAAGGTGATGCATCCTTAAAATGTGTAAAATTTTAAAAAGTATACATTTCAGCAGAAATTTTGGACCTTGAAATTTACAGTGGCTAAAAATTATGGCAGTATGTTCATGAGCAAGTTTTTGAATGCCCTATACTGACTACTACATACGGCCACTGCATTCTGTTATGTGTTTTAATTTTCTGATCTGTATAAAGTGTTTCGAGTTTCTGACTTTCACAGGAAAGAGGGTGACAGATGTGTTTACTGAGGTAATTACTTTCACCTTTCCTTCTCCCTCTGTCAACCAGACAGCGAGCCGTTCTAACAGTATCCTCCCAGGGATTGTATGCTAGCAGCAGCATCACGTTTTGGGGCCATGGCTCATTTGATGTGTCTGGCAATTACCCTCTGTGAAAAGACTCTGTCTCGGCCATTCCATTAGAACGGTTTCTGGCAGCAGTAATAGAGACGGACTGAGACGTTTGTGCCGTCTCGTTACGACTGAAGAAGTTCTACAGAGAGATTTGTATTCAGTCAGTGTGCATTTCAGCAACACACAACAATCAGCTCAATGTGAAAGTGGCCAACAATTCTAAAACTGAATATCGACCGAGTAGGATGAAAATTGCGTCAGCACTTGAGGAAAAGGTTGGAGTGGAGTGGACTAACTGCTAGGTTCAAATGGGGTCATGTGTTCACTGAGTTCATAAGAAGATCCCATACGAACCCTATGTTGAGTAAAACTTTGATGGCGGAAACAAGATCAATGTGTAGTTAAGTGTAGTTACGTTGTAATTTTCCTTTTTTTTGTAGCAAATTGAGAAATGCTGATTTTCCTGACTCTTTCATCTTTTTTCCCACTTGTCTTTACAGTGTCTGTTTAAAAGACTTAACAGTTAAGGTTTAGCTAGCTAAATCACTATTCTCAGCCATTAGCTTGCTTAAGCTAGGTGTCAATATGTCTGAATTGCTCAGAAACAGCCTTCACAAACCTTGAACCACTTGAACAGGAAATATATTGTGTGTTTGAACAAACCAGAAGATTTATCAAGTGTTCTAGTACTAGATGTAGTTTACTAAAGACCAAATAAATGAGTGAAGCATGTGGCAGCTCTGAGGTTTATTGAGGCTTAGTGAAGTATATGTCCATCTCCTCACAGTGTATGAAAGAGGCACTGACCTGGTAGAGTGGGCAGTGCAACGCTATAGGGTCCTGACCCAGACTCGGGGGAGAACTTCTGCTCCAGGTTCTGATGCAGGGTGTAGAACTCGCGATACCTGCGATAGATCAGGTATTTGCTGCCTCCTTTAGTCTTCACCTCAATCACAAAGCGCTACGAGAGATGGAGAAGAAATCGGAAGCAACAAAATTAAACAAAAAAGTGCTTACTAGGTCACAGATCATAGACCAGAGGTCTTCAATCTTATCTACAAGTTTTCATTCCTACCAAGCAGACCAACACTTAATTTGACTTGTATAAATCACTTGACCTTGGTCTTTACATGACTATTAAGTGCTGCTCCCATTTGGCTGAAATGAAAACTTACAGATCCACCAGACCTTGGCCTTAGAGACTGCCTTAGTTAGAGACTTGCTGTCCTGTGCAGTCTGACAAACTACAGAGAGTTTAAATGGTATATTGTTTGAGAAAATGTGAAAAGGTAGGGTACATTATTCATGGAAAAGATCCAGGCTGGCAGATTTTAAAATTAGCACTCTAAGAGTTCAGGTGTAAACTGTTAGAGTTTCATTAATTTATTTATCTTCAGTAACCACTTTACTGCGTGAGGCGGGAATACACCCTGAATGGGACACCAGTCCATTGCAGGGAACCTTGTACACACATTCTCAGCTTGGGGCAATTTGGCACACAGCCAATCCGTCTACTGGGATGTTTTTGGGGGGTGGGAGGAAACTGGAGATCTCAGAGGAAACCAAGATAGACATGGGGAGTACAAGGGAAACTCTGAAATGAGAGTAACTCTCTTGAACTGGCAACCCTGAAGTTGAGGCAACAATGCTTTCAGGACCCTGAATAGCTCAACCTGACACCTACAGGCTCTATAAGTAATAACCCTGGAGGGTTTAATAACACTTGGTGACATGACTTACACAAGGACATGATGAGAGTGCCTGTGAGAAAATCTGCTAGAAACTGCAGGTCTTTAAGGCCATGAAAGGGTCTGAACATTGAATATTGTGGCTGAGTTAACTCACCACTGTACCACTTCCTCAGCTTGTACTACAACCTGCAGAATGCTTTCAATGTTACTGTTAACTTTGGTGAAAAAGGTGACCACCAAGAGACTCTTTATTAGGCTGAAAGCATTTCCATATGAAAATGGCTTCACCAAAAACCCCATAATGATTCTACATGATCAAAGTCTAACACCGGAGTCTGGTGATTTCCTTCACTTGCACAAATCCTAAACTGCTAAATAACCTTTAGAACTATGGTATCACTTCCTCATGGGAATTGGCCTAGTGGTTTCCATCACACATTTCCCCAGTATGATCTAATGAATGTAATTTCCATAAGCCCACTCATTTGTTATTCAGTTACAGATCCAGGATGTATTCGGTAAATCAAATTGTTGTATTTCTGTCAAGATAGATGAAGTGCAGGACCAATACTTATGTCAGTAGCCCAGGAGACCTTTGTATCCTTTGAATAAACAACAAAAACCCTAGTTTACTGCCACAAAATCACCACCAAAGGCCACCAGACTTGTTAGAAAACCACCAGACACATCTAGATTGGTGAATCATTTGACTGTTTACACTGTGATATTGAAAAAATAGAAATATTAATAAACTATTAGCAAACCAACAGGAGGCACTAATAGTTTCAGCTTTTTCAGCAGTGGCTTGAGTTGAAATTGGTGGAGAAGAGTAAAATCACCAAACTGTGCTGAACTTTCCAGTTTTTTCAGCATTGACTTGGAAGACCGTGAGTTGGACACACACCATGGCCCCATGAAATCTCTCAAAACTTTATTTTATTAAGGTGAATAGGATGAGGACTCACAAAGTAGACTATAAAGCCCTTCTTCTCCTCGACGTCTGCGATGGTGGCGCTGACTGGCACGTTGTGCGGCAGCTGCTCAAAATCACTGAGGAGTTGAAATGGAATGAAATGAAGAGATAAGCAGACCAGAATCAAGAAACTTCTCACACAAGTTTTTTTTTTTTTTTTTTTTTTTTAAATATACATTTATATACTTTTCACTTTTCTCCAAACTGAACGTTTTTCCTCTAGTCAGTTTTCTCCAACGGTTTTTTGTTCTTTTAGTAACCGTCGTTTTTTGAAATTTGAATTCTGCGCGAGAGAGTGACAGACACTAGGGATGAGCGCGCGGCCGTCTCGCGCAGCCTGTTATCGCGAGGTCACGCGTGTAGACCAAAGAGGAATGAAGATGGACTAAAGTTTTATTTATTTGTTTGTTTGTTTATTTATTTATTTATTTACTGTCTTACCTTTCGTCTCTCAGCTGTCGGGGGAGCGACATGGCGAAGTCGTGAAGAACAGATACTAAGGAACAGCTTTCACCGCTCGCGCTGTCACTTAACTGTCGTGCAGACGTGTAGGTCAGGGTTGCCAGATTTTCTTTTAATCCCGCGATTAAACACTCTTCAGGGGGAAAAAAACCTCTCTCTGAATGACTTGCATATCAAGATTCATAATCTTCAGAAGATTTCTTTCATGATTAAATTCTGGATTTAAATTTCTTTTGGTTAATGGTTTCCTACATTACCCACAATGCCGTTCGACTACCTGCTGATAGTGGCGCAGTGGGTTTTAGCCCTCGGAGATCGATGCAGCGGTGCTTTAGTGCTTTAGTCTGTCCAGCGCTCTCTCATCTATATGCTCAGCTTAATTCTGCTTTCAACACCATCGCCATCATCACCTCATAGTTCGATAACTCAGCGCAACTGCATCAAATCGCTGCATTGCATTCTGGGACTTTGAGTCCAGTCTTTGCTCCAACATCTTCACTATTGCTATGGTGGATTTTTCATTAATATTATTTTGAATGTCACTGGAAAATGAGTGAGAACCAACAAAGACAAGGTGTGATGAAACGGATTTACTGTTAAAATTACTGTTACATAAATGTTACATAAACGTCACCTAACAAATCTTCACCATTCTATAAACAATTATAGGTTTTCATTTGTTAAATACCACTTATTTAATCTGTTTTTTTTTTTATTATTATTAGTGTTAGACTACGTGGCACGAATGAGCTGAAAAAATAACGTATTAGAACAAGTCCATTATTATGAAAATTATTTAGCATTAAAATGCATGTTCCTAAAGTGGAAAGTTAAAATTAAAATTAAAACTAAAAACTCTAATATACTCCTAGTGTTAAACAATATATTTGGGTATACCCAATATCCTCCAGTTTAATTTTGTCTAACTACATTTATCCTCCCAATCTGGCAACCCAGTGTTTGGGGAAGCGAAAGTACACAAAAGCTGAACAGCACCATCAGAGTTACTGTAAGAAAATCTGTACACAAGGCCAAATTACATCCTAATCAGTGATACAACTAAGAAATGAACTTGTATTCCCCTGCACTGTCTTGTTAGTGTGTGTGTGTGTGTGTGTGTGTATCTTAATTAGATTGTCCTGCACTGTCTTGTTTTGTCTAGTTATAGTGTGTGTGTGTGTGTGTGTTTATTATATTGTCCTTCACTGCCCTGTTTTGTCTAGTTACAGTGTGTTTGTGTTTGTTGTGTGTGTGTGTGTGTGTGTCTGTGTCTGTGCGTGCATGTGTTATTTATATTGTCCCACACTTGTTTTTCTAGTTACAGTGTGTGTGTGTGAGTGTGTGTGTGTGTGTGTCTGTGTGTGCATGTGTTAATTATATTGCCCCGCACTTGTTTTGTCTAGTTACAGTGTGTATGTGCGCGTGTGTATGTGTTATATTGTCCTGCACTGTCTTGTTTTGTCTAGTTACTGTGTGTGTGTGTGTGTGTGTGTGTGTGTGTGTGTGTGTGTGTGTGTGTATTATATTGGCCTGCACTGCCTCACTCTGTATTTTGCATGCCAAACATGTCTTGGCCGATCGACAAGATTTGAGGAAAGTGGAGCCTTGTGCATATTTAATTTTCTTCCTTTAACTCAGAGGTTTAACTGTGAGGCACACCACGAAGGAATGGCAGAGGGCAGGTGAGGGGTAAATACCAAAAATAAAAAATAAAAAAGACTGTATCACACCTGCCAACCATTAAGGATTTTGCATAGGAGTGGTGTATTTTAACATCAGAGTACACAAGAACTAACTCCAAAATACACCAAAAGAGCTTTTTTTCATACTAAAAATGGCAGATGAGGCAATCGAACTCACACTCAGTATTCCCAGGATTGTCTCCGGATCCACCATGACCCTGACCAGGATAAAGCGAGTGAGTGTGACAGAGAGTGAGCGAGCCAATCTACTATTTTTGCATAGGTGTTTTTTTTATATTAACTGAGGCTCTCTGGAAGCCCCGCCCCCTTCCCCCAATTTGCACAAGTAATGTGCTTGTGATGCGGTGCCTTTGCAAGGGGAAAAAGTTTGAATACGTCTACTTTAACTTACATTTCAGTGTTTAAATCAGTTTCAAATCAAATTTTCATTTAAAACACTTTATTGTCCCTAGATTGAGACCTAACATGCATATTAGGCACAGTATTGCCCCCAGATGGAGACTCAGTATGCATACAAATCAAAATCCTTCATGGTTGAAGCTCTGCATGCATAACAGGGACATTATTGTCCCTACTCTGAGGTGCTGCATACCAGGGATTATTTCTGTCCCAAAATGGACACCTTGCATACTTAACAGGGACATTCCTGTCCCCAGGTTGGAATCCTGCATGTCAACAAAATGCATAACATAGAAATTGGACATTAGTGTCTCCAGATCAGGAACATCCATAACAGAAACATTACTGTCCCCAGAACAGGGATTCACTTTACAAGAGAAAGTTACTGAGACTGTCATGTCCACAGGGCCACAATGCACATGCAGGGTCTTGATCTGGTATAAGATCTGAACAGTGAACTTTCTTCCAGCAGGAATCACTGATGGATCTCCTGCACTCTATAAAGAAACCTACACACCTGCATTCCATGACTGCGTGCCTCTGTCCCTTTGATCAAGGTCCAAGTATCCACCTGGACTGCTAAAACTGGGGTACAAGGGTCTTCTCAGATCAAACTGGACTCAGCCTGGAGTTGTAGTTGACATTTTGGCCTAAACCGTATATTTTACAACTAATTTACAATAGATAGGAATTAAATAGACGTCACTTTCCAGAAGCTAATGCGAGTTAAAAAAATGAAACGTTTGTTAGCAACAAGGTAGAAGCCAAAGTGATCTCTAAATAAAAGCACTAGTACCTAAGTGTTTGTTAAATATATATATATATATATATATATATATATATAAAATACATGTTAAATGTATATTCTTTCCTTTATTTTGTCATCATTGAGGTGATCTAGCAGCTCTTTTTAAACCTACTGAAAGTTACTAGTTACTAAAACTAAGTTTAACACTTTTTACTACTACTACTACTATTATTACTATTTATAATTATCAACCTCTAAATTTTACCAGGTAAATGTCGTAAAATGAACCGGCCATAACAGAAAATTCATAAAAATTTTCTATAAAACAGAATAACCTATGTATTAAATATGAGAAAACGGTGTTTCTACAATTCTCACACTATTTTAAAACACTATTATAGCAGCTTCTTTAACCAAATAACTGAACCGTTGCACTGCAGCTGTAGTGTTATGGCATTTAAAACCTTACTTTTTAGAAATGAATTAAGTTGTAAGTAGATAAATCTACTAAAAAATTAGGCTGTGTTTAAAAAAAAATAATAAAAAAAATCCATTATTTACAATGTAGGTGATTTACAGTACCACTTGGGGGCATCACTGAAACAGATGATGGTTTAATTTTAACCAATTAAGTACAATAAAACTTTATTGAAGTCATGTTAATATAAATTGTGTTTTTTTGTTTGTTTGTTTGTTTGTTTGTTTGTTTGTTTTTGGAGTGAAATTCTTAAGTTGGAAAGAAAAAAAAAAAATCGCAGGTCCTGATTAAGCCATAAAGTCTCACATGAAGGCGACGACAAATTTACAACAGCTGACAATTACACAAATGTGTATATGTGTGTGAGTGAGACAGTGTGTGTGTCTGAGTGAGACAGTGTGTGTGTGTGTGTGTGTGTGTGTGTTTAAGAGATCTTATGTGAGAGCTCATATTTAAGTACAAAATAGTGTAAATCTCGCTCTCTCTAATACACACGTTTATCTTACTGTCCTTGTGAGGATCTTCCACTGACTTAATTATTAACACAGCTACTTAATGCTGTGCTACACCTAAATTTAACCCTCACCTTAACCTCGGTAAACAAAAGAAAGCTTTTTGACTCTTTTTTTTTTTTTTTTTTTTTTTTTTTTTTTTTTTAAATAAAAAATTGTATATTCGTATCCTCGTGGGGACATTTGGTAACTAAAATATTAATAGTTTAACAATATTATTATAACTCAATCATAGCCAGCTATACAGACCCAGGAATTATGATTCTGTCGTTTTTAGCTAGCTAGCTTGGGGAAAACATTACAGCTAGCTTGAGGGAAGTTTTTCATCTCTTAATCACTCAAGCTAATGTTCCATTTTTAGAAATACATGCGTCTATATAATTCCAGTCTGGAATAAAGTATCGATTTTCTTTTTCACACCTCAGAGTTCTGTAGCGTTTTAGGTTTCAGTCTGTAAAAGGAAACCTTCCCCGCATTAGCGGCACATTAGCGGCATATTAGTGGGCCTCCCATGCTAGGCTAGCCTTGTCTTGCGCTCCTAAACCAATCAATATTTACATCTCGGTCTGGACCGTGGAATATCATGCTAAATTTGTGGAGACGCCTCTAAAGACGCTTGGCTAGATCAAAAGTTTTGCAACAGCTGTAGGATTTTTTTTCGTCAACATAGCGCTCCCAGAGAGCTTTTGATTGGTGTATTATTATTATTATTATTATTATTATTAGCATGTTGTCATTTTTCTAAATAGCACATGCTTAAAGTACTGGTTTAATAACAACATAATAGTTTATCTACATTAGCTGGCTCTCTAACTGCAGCATTAATCGTTTAAGTATTTAGCTTAGCTAGCATTAATGTTACCATTCTTGTGCGTCATGATATTACTCAGCTAGCCAAGTTCGCTCGCGATCTAGATGAGGTTAGCGAAACAATTTTACTGTGAGATTAAAACTAGCAGCTTGCTAACGTTAGGTGTGTTTTATAAAATTCAGCTTCGAGCATTTAATAGGAAATGATGATTAGCATGGATAATCATGGTTTCTTCAGTAGACTCTTCTGTGTGTGTGTGTGTGTGTGTGTGTGTGTGTGTGTGTGTGTGTGTGTGTGAGAGAGAGAGAGAGAGACTTTGTCATGTCCTCTAACTGTCCCTCTAATTACATCTCCTTATTTATTTGCTGGACGTCGGCTGCTTTGCGGATCCTTTCCATCTATTTCTGTCTCTCTTTCTGTTCGCCTTTACTGTGTGTGTGTGGAGAGCATTAAGTGCTGAGGCAAGGTAATGCAATAGCAGTAAGAGAAATAGCACTCAGAGTAACCACAGAGAGCAGAAGGTTAAGACAGGGAGAGACAGACACATGGAAAAATGAAGAGACAGATAGAGAGACACATGGACAGAGAGAGAAAGAGAGAGAGAGAGAGAGACTGACTTTACAAATTCTGTTTTTAACTCACCCTCATCATCTTCCCTTCGCTATTTCACCTTGGACAGCATCTTAAGGGTCGTTCCATTACTTTATCATATCAAGTGAACTTCATTCGATTTCGCACCAGTAGGTCTGCGGGACTGGCTGATGGAGCAGAATTTACCCAGAAGTCTTTGCTTTGAAGTTGTTTGTGAGGAAACACAGTAAATAATAAAATAATATAAATAATATATATAGAGAGACTAGATACAGTCAGGTCCATAAATATTGGGACACAATTCTAACATTTTTGGCTCTATACACCACCACAATGGATTTCAAATG
>CM074998.1:16088714-16102946 GCA_037576825.1 Pangasius krempfi
ATGGCTGCCAATGGAACTGGTTCTCTTGTATTTATTGATGATGTGACAAAAGCAGCAGGATGAATTCTGAAGTGTTTTGGGCAATATTATCTGCTAACGTAACTTTATTTCCTTATTCTGCTAGCAAGTTAGCAAGCTGTCTAAATCAGTACTTTGTTGCTAACTTGTAGCTCACAAGCTAACTTCATTAGTTTATTCTGTCAGCTAGTTAGCATACAAGCAGTCTTATGTTCGAACTCCTCAGCATTATTATTACTTCACCCTGCTAGCTAGTTAGCATTATTGTGTTATGTTAAATAAATTATGTATTACGTTGCCATTGCCCCAAGCTCTCGATAACAGCTAAGCTAGTTTCATTAGCTAGTTAGCATGCTGACTGAGCTGAGAGTGTAAATCTCAAGGAAAAGTATCTTAACTTTAACTCATGGATTCATGGATGTCTAAAAAAAACCATTTAAGCAAAATCTACTTTTTATAAGTAGATAATGATACTGATTCATTGACGCTAGTGAATCATTTGCGAATGAAACATATGACATTCTACCAGTTGTGGCTGCAAACGTTTACAACTCTGCAGACAGAATGATAAAACAATGGATTACGACATTTCTGAATGTATGAATGTCGATATAAAATTTGCGTGACAAGTTACAGAATTATGAATCAACTCTGTAATATTTAATGCACGTTACAGTCTCAGGAGTTTTAGCGCTGCTTTTGTGAAGTCATGCTTTGTAGTGCTAAGCCATGAGTCTGCTAAAAAAGCCACCAATGTGATTAAAAACTCTCAGCTTGGCAATTATTGAACTTCCATCTCTCTCTCGCTCTCTCGCTCTCTCTCTGGCCTTGTGATTTGAAAGCATGTTAAACATGAGCTTTAAAGAGGTCGAAGCCTTGTCAGATTACTCTCTCTCTCTCTCTCTCTCTCATCTCGCCTCAGAGATTCGATCAGGTCTCTGTGAGCCAGTGGATGAATTCTGCCGGAATGATTTCTGTGCGCAGACTCTGCACATCTGAAGCACTGATAGTCTGACGACCCAGCCTGTCCATTTTCTTTCCTCTTAGCCTTTTTTCCACCGACGTGGAACTGCTTCAATTTTTTACACCACATTTTTAATATAAAACAATTGATTCTAGTTTGCCACCAAAATTCTGTAGCTCTAGAACTGGGGACAGGTTACATTTATATTTGGAGGAAGGCGGCGCCATTTTGTCACGTGAACATTTCTAGTTCTTAAACTTAAACTCATACTTAAACTGAGCTGTGATTGTAGACGACAGCTGGTCATCCAGTTCATCCAATAAATCATAAGCCATAAGCCAATAAGCCATGTTTTGTTAAAGGTGTTACGCCGCATTATTTGCCTTTAGCTAGTTAACATGAGGCTACTTCTTGGTTTTTAAGGTTTATTTTTGCACATTTTTCATTACTGATTCGTCTTCGCTATTATGTCTTGTTTTTCTGAACCTTTGGTTTAGAAAAAATTGTCCATTTGTCACCTATTAGCATGTATTTCTTGTCCTTCGATTTAGGAATCTTTATAGATTCACATTTTGGTACTTTTAGTTGGGCCTTGATCTGTTTGCACATTTTGTAAGTCGTTCAGAATAAAAGCATCTGCTAAGTGAACAAATGCACGGGATTCGACTCTATCACCTAAATGTTTAGTTCTTTAACCAGCAGAAACTAAGTAAATGTTCTGCTGATTTTCCCTAATAGTGGGAGCTAAACATTTATAATAGATTTTGTAGTAATGTTAATCTTTACTAGCAAACTACCGTAATTGCTGGAGTAGCAGGTCCACCCTAAAAACACTACAACATAAAAATATTACAATTATGCTAATGCAAAATTCTTTGTTTTATATTTCTAAGAACCTTCTACAGGGCAACAAAATGGTCATTTTCAAATATCAGTTTTAAGCAAAAAAAAAAAAAAAAAGAGAGAGAGAGAGAGAGAGAGAGAGAGAGAGATAGATTTCCAGTGTATATGCTAGGATATACTGTACACAGGCTGCGTGTTTGTTTGTGTGTGTGCGCAAGTTTCAATGTCATCTTTTCCGGCTGTCAACAGAAGTGTTAAGTAGCCATGAGAGATATGATATAGTGTTAGCATCACACTTACACTCTATACATCACATATCAACACATTCTCTCATTCACACATAGACTAAACACTTGCACTATGTGTGGAATCCAAATCAACTAAACTTAAATCTATCTGGTTGTCCGGCTAAAACTTTATTTTTTAAATTTTTGCACTAATAAATCTGTATATTACATATAGAATGAAGCATGAGACACATATGATTAATTGTTGTTGGCTAACATCTAGAATGTGGGTTTCCTCTGGGTTCTCCAGTTTCCTCCCTAAAAACATGGAAATGGACTGGTGACTCTAACTTCCCCTTACGTGTGTGTGTGTGTGTGTGTGTGTGTGTGTGTGTGGTGCTCTACAATATACTGGCATCCCATCGATCTCATCCTCTGTATTCCCGGGATAGGCTTCCTGATGATGATGATGATGATGACACCTAATATTAATTCCTTTAATATTTTTCAATCATCTAGTTAATTTGTTAATGTTGTTATTTGTCCATGTTGATTACTGTCATCAATTTCATCAATTCATCTGGAAAGATGGAATCTTTTGATAAACGACAAAATAAAAGCTGAGAAAAAGAGAAGAAATGTCTGAGATGGTCAGAAAAGGAGGTCAAGCAGTAGCTGATTATTAATAGTTCAATTCGCGAGGAGAGATCCAATCCCACACACACACACACACACACACACACCATTCCTCCCACGTTACGCTCCGATCCAACTTCTCCTGAAATAGACTCCGTATATAAGACTCAAAGCTGATCTCTGTTTCTTACCTTCGTCCCCCTCTCTCTTCTCCTCTCACGCTCCTTTCATCTGTCTCCTTCTTTCTCCAAGGCTTCCCTCATTCCTGTGTCCCTTCTTTCACACAGGTAAGCCAGGAGGTGCGCTAACTTTTGATTAAATGTTTGTTTCGACAGGCAATTAATCCACCTGACAGGCTTAAGGTTTATCAACCGGAAAGCTGTAGCACGTAAACCCACTAATTATTTTATGTAGCTGGAGAAGCTTGGAATTTTTTTGGAATACCTTGGAAAAATCGAGCTTACGTGAAACTTTACATACAGCGTACAAGATGTGAAATGCTGGAAATTAAACCCCAAATTTGAGGATCTTTTAACGTGTCACTTCCACTCACGATTTAAAAACGTGACAAGTGGTCACTTGCAGCACAACTCGAAACATTCCGAACTCTTACTAGGAAAACGCCCCTAAACTTCAGAATTCAGAAACTCAGGAAAGTGTCCATTCGTGACATCATATCCACATGGCTCCGTCACACCGTCAACAGTAACAAACAAAATTTTCCCACTTCCGAGTTAAGTTAAACGCAGCATATATGTAACATATAAAAAAAATAGCTTGCATCTCAGAAGCAAGAACAACTTATTACAATGATTACAATAATTTCCTTTCTGATTTGTATAGCCTTATCTTCTTAACTACCTAATTTGATAGCTTACTAGCTTTCCAACTGACTGTGCTAATCAGTTATCATGTTGACTAGCTAGCTGAGGAAAGCAATGTAGTTAAGTTAGCTGAGTTCATCTGGAGTAGTTGGCTGCATAAAATGAAAATTGTGGTAGCTAAAAAATATATTTGCACTTGTTTTTACTTCACACCAGCTTTATGCAACGTTTTTTAGCTGTTTTGAAAGGGAAATTGGATCAGATAGGAATTGCTTTCGGGTGAATCCTGCTACAGAAGTCTACACTCATGTAATCTCAAGCCAGACCTCCAGATTTTGTTACAAAAATTTGGCATGGTCAAGAACTGCTTACTTTGACAAAAAGAAGTCGTTTGACTGACATCGCAAATGGCCAACCATGTTGATTCACCACCAAAAACAACTCGCTAATAAATTTGAAAGAAGCCATGGACTTTTTTTTGCAATCTAGTGACTATATTTCGCTCTGAAAAGCTCATTGTGTCAAGGTGTTCAAAGTTTGTTTTCACGCTGATGTGCAGAGCCAGTCAAGATTCTGAAGCTTGTGGCCAGAAAAGGGCTTAATAGAGATCAGACTCTCTATGAGCTTCTGGATCTGATGCTGATAATCATTTAGGCTTAAAAGGGCTCATTAAACAAACTGTATTTAAGGTTTAAGAATAATAGAACATTGCTCAGGATGGTGACTCGGATTGGGTGTTGTGACTCCAAGAATGTGAAACACTATATGGCCAAAAGTTTGTGGACACCTGACCATCACACCCATACTCATACCCACAAAGCGAGCTCACTGAAGACATGAAGAAGAGTGTCCTGTACAGAACCCTGACCTCAACCCCACTGAACACCTTTGGGATGAACTGGAACACCGACTGCACCCCAGACCTCCTCGCTCGACATCGGTGTCTGATCTCACTAATGCTGTTGTGGCTGAATGATCACAAATCCCCACAGCCACGCTCCAAAATCTAGTGGAAAGCTTCCCAGAAGAGTGGAGGTTATTATAACAGCAAAGGGGGAATAAATCTGGAACGAGATGTTCAACAAGCACATATGGGTGTGATGGTCAGATGTCCACAAACTTTTGGCCATATAGTGTTTAGTCAGTTTTACAGAAAATATCCAGAATTCCACTACAGGTAGCAGTAAAAGTGCATCTGAATGAGCTTCATCAAGCATTGTTCTGCAAAGGGAGTACACGTGTATAAGCTTTTTTTTTTTTTTTTTTGAAAGCTTCCTTGTCAGATTGATGGAACGAGTGCAGCTGCATAAATCGCTGGCTTCAGTTTACAGAGCCGCGTTGCGCATGTCATCGCCTGCAGGCGAGAAAAACGAGTCATTTAGAAAACATGATGCCTTTGATAATAGTATACGTCTTGGCATCCTGAAGGACACCTAATACGTCATGTAGACTCTTGAGGGAGGGGAAGTCTACACCCTGACATTGGGTTTGGTTGCATACCGCATTAGTTTACTGTATAATAAACCTATGACACAACTTTTTAGAAAATGAGTGAAATCGTGTTGCATACGTTTCAACGTCAGTCAGATTTCTTTATTTGACCATATGATGTCATCCTGATATATAGTCACCTCCTGGTTCCTACAGAATTCCTAGTCATAAAAGTCATACAACCTTTAACTGAACGTGACACATGCAATTATGTTCCAGGATCGACATCCCATTGTCAATCTTTTAACCAATCACTACCACATGATGTCATTAGCGTGTGACTCCTCCCACTCTTGAGATGCTTGGAAATTTCCTCCAGACGCACAAGTCACTTTGACCGAGGCATGGCTGCTGGTGCCTTACAGGCTGGTTTGAGTATTTCAGAAACTGCTGAGCTTCTGGAAATTTCACACACAACAGTCTCTAGAGTTTGCACAAAATGGTGTGAAAAACGAAAAACATCAGTGAGGGGGTTGAAATACCTTGCTGATGAGAGAGCACAGAGTAGAATGGCCAGACTGGTTTGAGCTCACACGAACTCAAACAACCACTCTTTACAATCGTGGTCAGCAGAAAAGCATCTCAGAATGCACAACACATTCAACTTTGAGGCACATGGAGCTTTTTCTAATCTTCAATTCCCCAGTTGGGATGAGACTGTGCCCACTGTAGCCTCAGATTCCTGTTCTTGGGTGACAGGAGTGGAACCTGATGAAGATTCATTTGGATATATTTCAGTTTCATACCAGGATTTGACTCACTTTTGAACCCTCTGTGTGTGTGTGTGTGTGTGTGTGTGTGTGTGTGTGTGTGTGTGTGTGTGTGTATACACACATACTCTTGAGTGTTTGGTTAAGGGGTCCCCCCGAATGTGGTGACCCTCTTATGAAATTCTACACTGCTGAGTCGCACTTGTGTGTGAGAGATCACCGGCTATAAAGTTAGATGACATTTTAAGGAATCCTACTGCTCCTCCTTGAGGGTGCAATCCCAAACCCCCCCCACACACCTAACCTAGCAAGTGTATCCTCCTGTGCCAACTATATTTTGGTTCAGTTGTAGGGTCAAACAGTCCTGATTCTCAACACCATTGTGTTTAGCTGCTTGAGTGGCGTAGCTGATGGGGGTCTGAGCAAGAGGGCTGTCAATCAAGCATGGTTATTAGAATATGAAGCCATGCCCACACCACAGTTCTCAGATCAGTTTGATCAGCAAATGCAAAGAATATGTATAAAAACTGTACAGAAACAACTAAGAAATGAGTGCAGAGGAAATTCCAGAGACAGGATGGACACGCCCAGTTTGTCATTCTACAGTTTAGGGAATGGTTATCCCATGTTGTGGTAAACACTCAAAGATCAGTCAGGGAAAAGTTTCTTAGCCAATCAGGGTGACAGGTTTCACTATTGGTCATTGGAATTTTGATACCAAGCTGTCATTGGTCATCGTGGGGTTGGGCTTAACCTTGGCATTTGTTGGGGGTTTTACTAGTACTCCTTGAGTTACAGGAAGGTGCACTGCTATTAACCTTTAGCATTAAACATATCTACATAATGATGTTTTGGTATATAATGAGTCACGGTATACACAGAACACTATCAAAACAGTGTCAATCTGATGAGTGATTTTTTGCTAATATTTTTTTGCTACTCTCTCTTTTTTTTCCTTGACAGGCAAGATGGCAATGCAACAGTTACTCAAAGCTGATGACATCAAGCTTGCCCTGGACACATTCAAAGGTTTCTACTTAGCATATTTGAACAAGCAAAATGTGTTAGCAGAAATTGTGCTACGTTTAATAGGGGTTGTGTGTTTATGATTGTGCGAAGATACAAATTGCGGATAGATTCGCCCGAAGTCGTGAGTTGTGTAATGATGTGATTAGTCAATATGTTGGAACTTGGTGCTAGGTGCAGTTACGCCATGACACGTCTGAGGGAAATGTTGATATTTCTGACTGTTTTGTCTTCCACTGTCACTACGCCTCTACATCTAAATGAAAAACATGATAGCTACTTGCTAGCTAGCCACATCATCATCCTCTATTATTAGCTAGATTGAAGTCTATACTGCCCAGTTGCCTAGCAACAATATGCACAATTCTTTAATTATGTGTTTAACATTGCCACTTTGAATTGTATGAAGTTTGATGCTAGTGAACTGTGGTGTGTGTGTGTGTGTGTGTGTGTGTGTGTGTGTGTCATTGTCTAGTCGCCGACACCTTTGACCATAAGAAGTTCTTCGAGTTGGTTGGTCTGAAGGCCATGTCTCCAGAGAATGTTAAGAAGGTCTTCAGTGTCCTGGATGTCGATGCCAGCGGCTTCATCGAGGAAGACGAGCTCAAGTGAGACACATACAAGCACACACACACACAGACACACACACACACACACACATACAGGTTACTGAATGCTGTGGTTGTGTGTGTCAGGTTCGTGCTGAAGGGCTTTTCCAAAGACGGCAGAGATCTGACCGATAAGGAGACCAAAACCTTCCTCGCTGCTGCCGACCAGGATGGAGATGGCAAGATTGGCATCAAAGGTGAGAGACAGTGAGAGAGAGAAACATAGAGCAGGAGAGAGAGAGAGAGAGAGAGAGAGACAGACAGACAGAGAGTGACAGACAGGCAGCAGAAGACATAGACAATCATAGACACAAACAGACAAACAAGTAAAAGACAGACAGATAGAGACAGACAGTTAGAGACAGACAGAAAGAGACAGATACATGGACAGCGACAGAGAGAGACAGACACAGAGAGACAAACAGAAAGAGACAAATAGATAGAGACAGATACACAGAGACAGACACAGAGACAGACAACCAAGACAGAGACAGACAGGCAGAGAGAGAGAGAGAGAGAGAGAGAGAGAGAGAGACACAAACAGAAAAAAACAGACATACAAACACAGACACATAAGACAGAAACAGAGAAAGACAAACAGAGACATTCCAGCTGAGCGAAACAGAGGCAGATAGACAGGCATAGACAGAGATATGGACAGACAGACATGGATAGATAGACACACATGAAGAGACAGATACAAGGAGACAAACAGAAAAACAGCATGAGACAGACAAGCAGCCAGAAAGCCAGGCAGAGACAAAGACATGTACAGGGACAGACTGTTAAAGAGACAGAGAGAAAAGGACAATCAGAAATTTATAATACAGACACAAAACTAGCAGCAAAAAATAAGTGAAATAAACAAAAAAGTTCTCGTATTTTTTCACCACTGTGTGTGATCTGCTCTCTTTCAGAGTTTGAAGCCATCGTGCACCAGTAAACAGGGAAACATCTGGCAACCCGAAAAACATGTCCTCCTGTCCCTCACTCTGTCCCTCACTCCCTCTATTTATTTACATCTTTTTTTATACAGAAAACACCCACATCACCTGCCGGGAATCCTGCTTTCTGTTGTTCACTCCTCCCTTTCCATCTCTATCTCCATTCTGTTCTTACTCTCCTTTTCTCCGTTTCTCACCCACCCCGTCCAATCCTGTCCCTTGCTCCCTCGGATAGAGCCGGTAAAACGACGATGCACAAAAAAAATCAACGATGACAAAGCGTGACAACGATCTGTGAAGAAAGAGAGAAAAAATCAAGAGAGAAATAAAGTGAAGTCTTGCCTTGAACACAAAGCATGTGGACTCGTTATTTTTCATATTTTGCATAAGAGGTCCAGAAAAGAAACGTGGCACTTTTACCACTTCATTCAGTGAAGACGTTTCATGTCAAAACTTTGCTTCTTTAGCTCTCTGCTTGGCATAGCTACCAATTTAGCTAAGTGCAAACTACAATTCCATACCAGCATCAGACTCAGGTATGGAGGTGTGGCCTAAACCTTGGAGGCGGAGCTGTATGTTAGAATTGATATTAATAAGATATTTTAGTACTTGACAGGTAACCTAGCAAGTCAAGGCTATTCTATTGACAAAAAGTGAACCTAGCAAGTAAAAGCTAAACTTGGCAGACAAAAAGCTAATATAAATTTAATGACACATAACCTAGCTAACATCAGTTAGCCTAGCAAGTCGTGGCTAATCTAGGGAGCAAAGGTATTTTACGAAGAGCAAAATCAAACTAGCAAGTGAGTGAAGCTAACTTAGTGAGGAAAAGCTCATTAGCAAGCAAGAATTAGCCTAGCAAGCGTATTTTACTGTGCTGTAGGGTCGAGATCCTGATTGTCACCGCTTAATGTTGATGTATTTTGACCTAGATTCTGCATCAGACTCAGGTAGGTGGCGCTGCCTACATTTTGGAGCGGAGTTTGGGATAAAGGGAATGTTGACAAAAATATTTTAAAAAATGTAACGTTTAACACAAGTTAGCAATTATATTTTATTTGTTTATTAATATTTTAGTCATACTAGGACACTATGCATATAATAATATTATACATTTTCATGTTGTGATGTATTTATCTTATGAGATTGATAACGCTTGCAGTGTGAAAGTGAAGAGCCACCTACACACACTCTCTCTGAAGTGAGTGTTTTGGAATGGCAGTGCTTCAATATGTTCAGAGGAGAACACTCAGCACATAATCTACATTATATCACAGTATAAACACATAACACTCTTAACTAAACACATGTAGAAGTGAGCTCAGACAAAACACACACTTGTAACCGAGTCAGTGACTAAACAAAACAGACACTAAAGTCTGAGAAAAGCGGAACCCTGTGACTCCTTTGTCACAAACCCTAAATAAGTGGTGACTTTCTGCTGTCTAAATTTACTTCACCAAAACATCTCCCCATCGAATGTAAAGATGGTGTAGCTAATCTTGTTTTTTTCCCACCAATCACAAGGCTGATGTAGCTAATCCCTCCCACGCAGTTTTTACCATAATTATGCATTCAAATCTGAGCAAAATCTAACCTCATCTTGGTAGATAGAGCTAATTAAGGAAACGAAACATAATCTAGCTAGCAGTAGCTAATCTAGCCAGTCTAGGCTAACATAGTTAGCAAAAGCTAACCTAGCAAACAGTAGCTAATCTTGGAAGACAAATATAATATAGCAAAATAAACATAATCCAGCTAGCAACTGCTAACCTAGCAATTTAAGACTAACCTAGTAATAGAAAATGTAATCTCAAATGAAATACAATCAAGCTAATTTAGCGAGGGAATGCTAGATAACAAGCAAACAGATAACCTACTGTGCTAACTATGAGCAAAAGTACAAGAGAAAAATGAATGCTGCGGAATTTCTAGTGTCAGGTCGGACACGCCCATTTAGGATTGTAGGTGTTTGCGTGGAATTTAGGGAATTACGGCACATTTTAAGAAATAAAACTGGAAGTACAATCCCAAATGTAATTTTCTGGCTTGTCTCGTGTTAAATGCTCAAATTTTCTATTGTTCCGAAGAGGATCATGTTGTGGTAAAATCTCGGAGCCAATCAGAGTGACCGGTTTCGCCTGCTGCTATTGGTCAGTGGATTCTCGGTGCTGATCTGTCATTGGTCACCGTGGGGCGGAGTTTCACTGTGGCAAAAGGATTCGATCCCCTGTAGCACAATGAGACAAAACAAACACTCAGGGAAACCCAAACTGCAGACAGAAAAATAAATAATTATAAAAATTGGTAATAATATTTTCACTTGTTCTGTTTGAGAAGGACTCAGGGACAGTGACAGCACTAGCAGCTGACTGATTGATTGGCTGTTTGGGCTGATAACAAGCATTTTACTGTGAACTGATCAGATGTCTGCCTCAGCCGTCTCATACTGCCTTTAAACGCAATGAAACACTGAGAGAAAACATTGGCGTAGGAGTTACATGAGAAGAAATGCTAAAGTTCCTAGCTCGCAAAGTGTTAATTAATGAAAATCAGACAATATCAACATTAGCCACTGAAAAACCCATATCAGTTGACCTCGAGACAGTACACAGGTTAGAGTTTACCTGGGGAAGAGAGGATGCTCTGGCAGCTGCCTGTGAGGATTCGGCCTCTGAAGAAGAATAACAGCAATGAAAATAAACTCAACTGAAAATCTCAAAATCAGCACATAAACATGTTCAGTTTGTGCTTAATAAAACCTGAAGATGTCAGAAATGTAAACACACACCTCGATGTTTGGCTCCGCCTTTCTCTCAGGAACAGGGTAACCAGTCATGCTCTCAAAGTGAGACTCCGCCCTCCTGTCGAGGAGCGGTGAGACTGGCCGAAAATCCCCCGACGCTCTTCGAATGGGCGGCGCCGGGGGCGGGATCTCGCTGTAGCTCTGACTCGCCTTCGCCTCATACGCAGACTCTGCCTTCCTGTCAAGAAGCGGGGAGACGGTACGAAAGTCGTTGGAGCCTCTGGGAAGGGGCGGGATCTCGGCGTAGTTTCTGCTATCGACAGATTCGGATTGGCTTGTCGGTTCTAGGAGGTTGTTCATGCCGTGGTTTCGGGGGGACGCACCGCTTTAAAAGAGCACAAGATCAGCAGAAAGGTCACAAGGTCAGTTTCAAATGACATGATGAAAATATCGGTGAGCACACGCAGTCTGAAATAGAGATGGAGATGGACTGATTCCCACCTCGAAATCAAGCATGAGAGATCTTCCACAGGAGCAACGTACGACGCAGGGAACCAGCCCTGCCTGCAAGACAGCAGTGAGCCACCTCATTTCATTTCATTCGTCAGGAGTAGTAGCAGAAATATTATAAATAAAGTACTGAATACATTAATATGATTTACTAATAAAGTATTCTTCCTGCTACTCTTACTGTAAGGTAATTAGTAGTATTGTTTTACTGTTATTAACCTAGTAACAGTAGTATTAATAATGACAATACTGATAACAAGTAAAAGTGTAGCTTGAATTTTTTTCATATTCCGGTAGTCTGGACTCTCTCACCGTAGGCTGGCGTCATGGCGACCGTACATCCAGCCGTTGCGTGGCTCAGGTACGAGCAGCGTGAGTGTGTCACCGCGAGAGAATGGGAGCAGCACCGGGTTTGAGGAGGCAGGGTGAGAGACGAGCGCTCTGACTGACTGACCTCCACCGACGCCCGGGGACTCGCTCACTGAGCCGGAACGAGAGCGCGTCTGGAGGGGAGAGGGGGCTAAAGAGAGAGAGAGAGAGAGAGGGAGAAACAAGTACGTAGAGAGACCAGAGAGAGAGAGACAAGGCAGAGAGAGAGAGAGAGGGAGAGAAAGACAGGCATTGAGAGAGAGAGAAACAGGGAGGTAGAGAGAGAACGAAAGAGAGAGAGAAAGACAGGCAGAGAGAGAGAGAGAGAGAAACAGGGAGGTAGAGAGAGAATGAGAGAGAGACAAAAAGACAGAAAGAGACAGGGTGAGAGAGAGAATGAGAGAGAGACAAAAAGACAGAAAGAGACAGGGTGAGAGAGAGAGAAAGACAGGCAGAGAGAGAGAGAAACAGGGAGGTAGAGAGACCAGAGAGAGAGAGAGAGACAGAAAGACAGGGAGTGAGAAAGACAGAAAGACAGAGAGAGAGAGAGAGAGAGAGGGAGAGAAAGACAGGCATTGAGAGAGAGAGAGAGAAACGGGGAGGTAGAGAGAGAACGAAAGAGAGAGAGAGAGAGAGAGAGAGAGAGAGAGAGAGAAACAGGGAGGTAGAGAGAGAACGAAAGAGAGAGAGACAAAAAGACAGAGAGAGACAGGGTGAGAGAGAGAGAAAGACAGGCAGAGAGAGAGAGAAACAGGGAGGTAGAGAGACCGAGAGAGACAGAAAGACAGGAACAGGAACAGAGAGAGAGAGACAGAGAAAGACAGGATGTGAGACAGAGAAAGGCAGAAAGAGATTAAACTAAAAGAACAACATGTTTAATTTAGCTTCTGATCGTGTCTTAATTAAATCATGTGACGTGCTTCATGAGCCACAGAGAGAACGGGTTCACCACCTAATTTACACTCTTTCATTTCTCATTAAGAGGAAAAGCTCGTTAGTGACGGCAGAGTGAAAAGCGCGGCTGCGCTTACCTCTAGAAGGCACCCTGCCCAACTGGTGGTCTTGCCCATACCAGCCCTCATCCCTGTCTCCGGGCTGGAGCAGAGAACTCACTGCGGCCCTCAACTGATAGAGAGATAGAGAGAGAGAGAGAGAGAGAGAGAGAGAGATGTGCCAATACCAATAACCGTTTTAGTTTCAGGAAGACAGTTTTCTTATTGCGTGTCAGTGGGCTTGATCATGTGTAGCACTGTGTTAATGCAGTGTTAGTTCAGTGTGTTGCTACTGTTAATGTTGTGTTACTTTAGTGTGTCCTCTCGATAGTGTTAATAAAGTGCAGTGTCTCACGTGTGTGTCCTGTTCTAACGGCGTGGGCGTGCGTGACCTGGAGCTCTGACTCTCGTTCACTCGTTCCTTCCATCCCTCAGCTTTCTGCTGCAGGGATGCCCCTGTCTGACAACACACACACACACACACACACACACACACACCATAGATAACACAAACAGGTTGGCTTAGAGAGAAAACTGCGTGTACCTTGAAGATAAGGTAATGTGTGTGTGTTTTAGTACTGTTAGCTTAGAGTTTAGAGACTTTAGTACTGTTAACTAATTAGACGTTAGTGCTAATAAATGAAGAGTTCGGCAGAGTTCAGGATCAGCTTTTACTCGGTCTTTAACAAGAATCAGACTTGAGTACTGATGACTCAGACGTTCCTACTGTTAACTCTAAGAGTTAGATGTTAGTACTGATTACTGAGGGATTATACCTCAGGCAGTGTTACGGGTGAATTATGGCAGGAACTTCAGTACTACTGACTTGCTCTTGGTCTAATGTTAATTATTTAGATTATAGACTTGGACTTTAGTACTGATAACACAGAGTTCAGTAATAAACACTCATTCTGAGGGCTTTTGATTTCGTACTAATGACTTCTTCGAGTCTTAGAATCTTAGTACTGATTTTAGTACTGACTTTAGTACTGATGACAAATGATCATCTCTGACTTGAACATGGATTCAAATGTAAGTCTGTCTTTAATATGGCTGTGTATATAAAAGTGTGTGTGTGTGTGTGTGTGTGCACCTTGTTGAGGAGGAAGAACAGAGACTGTGCTAATCCACAGTGTTTCTCTGTGAGAAAGCGATATCTCCTCTCCTCTTCTCTCAGGATCTCATGCTGGCTCTGCCTCAAATACTGCATGTACTCACTGCCCTCCTACACACACACACACACACATACACACACGCGCGCACACACACACACACACACACACACACACACACACACACACACACACACACACACACACACACA
>CM074998.1:16105232-16110232 GCA_037576825.1 Pangasius krempfi
CCCCCCACACACCCACACACACACACACACACACACACACACACACACACACACACACACACACACACACACACACAACCTTTGTGTTTGGGTCAGAAATAGCTCTAGGCTTTGGCTTTGCATTTTGCTATTAGTGTGAGTAATGATGTTTAGGTGGAGCATCCGGCCACCAAATATACATAAATACACACAGTATGTGTGTGTGTGTGTGTGTGTGTGTGGAAAATGTCTACTGGGGCTTCACTATAATACATGCACTCAAGCTCTCACCTTGAAAAGCTTTGACGTAGCTGTTACCTAAAGTGACCAGCTGTTGCAGGCCGGGGTTAAACTGTTCCATCAGATGCTGACACACACACACACACACACACACACACACACACACACACACACACACTATTAACACATTATGCACAAATACGTGCTGAAAAAACACTTTTCCACAATTTTAACTTGGACCAATAATAACACACACTTTATATGGACCAGCCAAAGAGCCCAAGGACAAGTTTTTATTGGGATTGGCCAAAGGGTTAAACACACACACACACACACACACACACACACACACACACACACACACACACACACACTCACAAAGTGCTAGTCAATTGTTCCCAATATGTCAGTTATTACTATCATAATGGGGACATGCACAGGCATACACGATCTTACACACACACTCACACACACACACACAAAGTTTTATAGGGACCGGCTAAATTTGGTCTACACAAAGGACTAATAACCTGTACATACACACACAATTTTTTTATTTTATTTGGCTGGGCCAAATTTGGTTTTCATAAAGGGTTAAAAAGCTGTGCGCGCACGTACACACACACACGTATACACACACACACAGTTATTGGGACCAGCCAAATTTTGTCCTCACAAAGGGTTAAAAACTCTGCCTACACTGCTACACACACACACTTACTGAATAGATGCTTAGAGTGGACTGGTGTAGCTGGTCACTATTAACTCCAGACATTGTGTTACTAAAGAGAACATAAGCATAACACACACACACACACACACACACACACACACATACACATACATACACACACACACAGTGATATTTAGTAAGACATAAAAATACATTTTTAAAGCATTAAAAGTACTGAAAGTAAGTGAACAGTACCCGTGTATATGCTGAAAGTCTCCGGACTGCAGATCTTGGTCCTGAACACACTGCACACTAGTTAATATGTGTGTGTGTGTGTGTGTGTGTGTGTGTGTGTGTGTGTCTGTGCGCGCGTTTGTGTTCAGTGTGTGAGTGAGGATGCGTCAGTAATTGTTCTCTTCAGCTAGCAGTTAGCATCTGGTGCAGAGAGAGAGAAAGACACAGAGAGAATATTTGATCCAGGTTCAGGTGCTGAATTATTAACCTGCTCGGCCATCACACCTGAGCAGGCGTAGCTACACCTGATAACGGTGCAGAAGCACTCGAGCACAACACACACACACACACACAAAACAGAACTGAACAGCTTATACAACCATCTAACTGATAATGAACATATCCGTGATCTTGTTCCACACTAGTAACCAGGAAACTAAAGGTGCTAACTAAAGGTGTTAATTTCACGAATGCATAAAAACGCACACAAAATCAACACTAGTTTGAGATAGTTTGAGTACAACTCATGATAAAACAAGTAATAACACAGCAACGCAAAAGAGTTGCTTCTGAATGGGCATTTTCCTTACATTTTCTCCTTCATAAGGGGTTTTAATATCGTTTATCAGCGTGTAATCACTGATATGGTGATGTTTTCTGTAAGTAGTCTCCAGTGTGAGCAACACAGAGGTGTTTATGTTGTGCGTTTTTTTCTCTCATTACTTCCAAAGGTAAGAAGGGAACCTGGTGAAGATTGTCATGCAAATTTTGTTCTCACAAAGGGCTGAAAACATGCATACACATTCATGCTCAAAGACACACACAAAGTTTTATGGGGACCCGAATAATTTCATCTTCATAAAGGGTTAAAAAGCTGCGCGCACACACACACACACACACACACACACACACACACACACACACACACACACCATTTTTTATTTTTTTGGGACCGGCAAAATTTGGCTCTCATAACGGGTCAAACAAACACACACAAAATCCTCACAAAGAATTAAAAACTTGTGCACGCGCACACACACACACACACACACACACACACACACACACACACACACAAAATTTTATTGGGACCAGCCTAATTTCAACCTCATAAAGTGTTTAAAAGCTGCACGCGCACACACACACACACACACACACACACACACACAAATGAAAGGCTGGTGAAGGAACTACTGGTTATAGCTGCTATAACTAAGTGATAATACGAATTTACGTTCCTCAACATTAAATATTTCTTACATAATGTTTTTCCAAACAGCAGGTGTAGCAATGCTGCATGATTTCCTGATCACGATATAG
Organism: Pangasius krempfi; assembly: GCA_037576825.1. Classification (NCBI taxonomy): domain Eukaryota; kingdom Metazoa; phylum Chordata; class Actinopteri; order Siluriformes; family Pangasiidae; genus Pangasius; species Pangasius krempfi. The sequence continues at coordinate 16,107,679 of CM074998.1, forward strand.
TCACGATACAGATACATCTCTCACAGAGCAGCGCTCATCGAGACTACTCTAATCTTACTGTCTTGATTAGCCTAAAAAGTTGCAAGAACCACATGAAAAATACTGATGTATTTCTGATTAGCCAATGAGCTGCATGCTATGAGACGTAACACACGTTTACGTTTTATCTGGATAAAACCTAATTAAAATTAAAAATGAAAATATCTAAAAAACAATATATACATATATATACACACAAGTCTAATGCTATAGCTTTTTTTTTTTTTTTTTTTTTTTTTTTTTAAAATATCAATAACTTCTATCACTTGCAATTGTGATCAGCATTTGAGTTTCTGTATTCAGACTGAACTTGAGCAATTGAAGCTGAATAAAAATTCTAATATATAATTACACCCTAGCAGGAGAAGGTAAGAAGAGGTCATCTACATCCGGAGAAAGATTCAGAGTAACGCTGAACACAGTGAACTGGAGGACACGTGACACAGCTTTACGTATGAACACTTTAATGAATTGATGGTTCATATAAATTAGAGTTTATGTTCAAGGCAGAACGGAAGAATATAAAATCTGTTACCATAAGCAACAAGGTCAGTGATGAGAAAAGAAATCTTAAAAAAAAAAAAACAGGTAAATACTGAGATTTTGTCAGAAACCATCACTTTCTGTAGAGACCAGATCAGTTCAGCTCTAATAGTTTTTGTCTTTCCTTGACGGCGTCTGAAACGTCAGTACATAAATTTCAAGTTTGAGATAAATCCTACATGTTTTTTTTTTTTTTTAACTACTTCAGTTAATCTTGCCCAAAATTAGCACACTCTCTCACAACATTACCTCTACTAGAATACTGGCAATACACAAAGTAGGTTTTAAAAAAAAACACACACACAAACAAACAAACAAATGTGCATAAGATTAATGGACGCATCTAGTCGTAAACCGACTGTTCAAGTTCGCGTTAGAGGTTCAACTTCGCACCACTGGGTAAGAACGTCAAACAAAAGCGGCAGGAGGAAACACAAGGCTTTTGGTTTAAGGCAAAAACGAAGAAACAGGCATAAAATAAAAGTCAAGCTCGCAAACTGGATGCACTTTTTTTTTAAGCTTCCTTCTTTTAGCACATCGGATTAATGTGTATGTGATACATAAATAAATCAGATTCGAAAATCGGATGAGCTTCATAATCAGAGAGCAAGATCACTGGATATCTACTGGCTTGAAGGAATTTTTTTTTTCCCATTGTCACAACTGTAGTTGATTAGCCAAGACATGCGTGCGTTAGGTACAAGGTTAACGTAGCTTAAAAGTAACAGAAGCTTAAAGTTACCCGATGTCTGTAAATACATGCCCAAATATTTATATACGGTACTTACAGTAGTTCAAGCAACATAGTGAAGCTTTGAAACGTTATTTCCTGTTATCACTTCTGTTATAGCAGCTATAAACATTCGACCACTCACTTTTTTCTCGAACGAAGACCGCAGACTGTCACGTTACTTCCGACTTAATAAAAGTCGGAAGAATTAAGGTTTACCGCTCTACCCCCGGCACTGACGCTGGAGACTCCTTCTAAAAAGTGTTAAATAGTTTTCTCCTTAGGGAAAACTTTCTCGTATCGGTTATCATTATACTTAGATTCTCAATACAGAGCGTCCGCCGTAAACGAATGCCGCGAATGAACCGTTACTATAGAAACGATAACGTATTAGAACGAGTGATTTGTTGCTGCACTAACGTCGAAAAAAAATTAAACAGACACCGTCTGGCCAATCAGATTCGAGAATTCGACAGCGTTGTGTCCTAAACCGCATCACCGAACAACTCGACGTGGTATTAGATTTCCATTCTTATTAGTATCGCACGTCTAGAACAAAAGTAAAGAATCGAAACGTTTGGAAATCCATGTCTTGGCTGACTGGCTACATTTGAGGTGATCGGGAACATTGCGTCGCGTTTGATTTTTTCCTGAAACTATTCCTTCAAACACCAAATTTGCGACATTCCAAGCAAACGGACAAACTGGCCGATACAGGTTCAGGCGTTTCCTGAATTAGTAACAATCATCATTGGATAGTGCAAATTCAAATGAACCAGAATGAATAAACTTCACAGTAAAAATGCCACAATTTCCACAAACACAATTTCCACTACCTGTTCTTTTTAGATTATATATATAAACATTTACACACTCTTTGGTCAGTCCGAGAAACCTGTCAGTATTCAGTATCATAAATAATCGTGATAGGGCTCGTGTCAGTGAGGGAAATATAAAAACTGAATTTCTGTTGTATGTGCATTGACCAATCACAGTCTCTGATTGATTACCGGTGATCATGTGATTCTTTTTATGAGAATGTAACTGAGTAACACTGGGCTGATCTGTTCCACACATTTGCACATCTTCTGTCTTTCACTATTCTTCCTTTCTCTTGTTTTTCCCTCTTACTACCTCTACTCTCTCTCTTTTTCTCACTGTGTCTTGGTGTCTTGATGTGTGTTTGTGTGTGTGTGTGTGTGTGTGTGTGTGTGTGTGTGTATGTGTGTGTATGTGTATGTG